>VUQI01059818.1:0-25248 GCA_015106735.1 Paratilapia polleni
ACCAGTACACTTCTTCTCCATTCCTCAGGCATCCTCTCACTCTCCAAGATTGTGTTAAATAATCTGGTTAAAAAGTCCACTGCCCTCTCTCCTAGACATCTCCATACCTCCACAGGTATGTCATCTGGACCAACTGTCTTTCAACTCTTCATCCTCTTCACAGCTGCCCTCACTTCCTCCTTACTAATCCTCTGCACTTCCTGGTTCACTAACTATCCTCCATCTGTCCTCCTCTCTCTCTCATTTTCTTCATTCATCAGCTCCTCAAAGTTCTCCTTCTATCTTCTCAACACCCTCTCTTGACTTGTTAGTACATTTCCATCTCTATCCTTAATCACTCTAACCTGCTGCACATCCTTTCCAGCTCGATCTCTCTGTCTAGCCAATCGATACAAGTCCTTTTCTCCTTCCTTAGTGTCCAGCCTCACATACAGCTCACTATAATAAGCCTTTTCCTTTGCCTTTGCCACCTCTCTCTTTTCTGTATGCCTAGCCTCCCAGTACTCCTGTCTACTTCCTTCATCTTGCTGACTATCCCACTTTTTCTTTGCTAACCTCTTCCTTAAATACTTTCCTGTACTTCCTCATTCCAACACCAAGTCTCCTTGTCTTCTTTTCTCTGTCCAGAGGATACTCCCTCACAGGTTTCCCTCACCACCCCTACCCTAACTCACTCTCTACCACTTCATCCAACTTACTCCAGAATTCCTGTTTCTCTTCTAACTGACATCCAACTTGTGGAGCATACGCACTGACAACATTCAGCATCACCCCTTCGATTTCCAGCTTCAAACTCCTGATCCTGTCTGACACTCTCTTCACCTCCACAACACTATTCACATACTCTTCCTTCAAGATTACCCCTACTCCATTCCTCACCTACACCTACACCGTGGTAGAACAGCTTGAATCCACCTCCAATGCTCCTGGCCTTGCCTCCCTTCCACCTGGTCTCCTGCACACACAGTATATCTACCTTCCTTCTCTCCATCATATCAGCAGCTCTCTCCCACTAGGAGTACACCGGCTTGTGGCCCCCCATGGCTGGGTTCTTAATAATAATAAAAATAATTTGCTCCTGGTGTTGTAGCACTGGATCAGATGCGAGAATGAGACCAGGATGTTATTATGAAAAATGTGTTGCAGATATGTGACATTTGTTTTAATCCTAATCATATGATCACCTGTATTGATCACCTGACCTGTACCTGTGCTTTCAGATGACGGAGACAGTAAAGTACGTGGATGATGAACATAAGAGCATCTTCCTGAAGCTGCTGAATGAGCAGCGGCTGGAGGGCGAGCATTGTGACATCGCCGTGGTCGTCGAAGACGTCAAGTTCCGTGCCCACCGCTGTGTTCTCGCCGCCTGCTCCAACTACTTCAAAAAGCTCTTCAAAAAACACGAGGTACCTCAAAAATACACACCTGTACCCTGAGTAAGTCAAACACAGAGTACTGTACAAATACACACCTGTACTCACCTGTACCAAAAGAAAACCACTTTTACCTAATGAAGCCCACCTGGCTAAACAGAAGTTTGACTGTCAGGTGAAACTGCAGTCACCATCAGCAGGTCATGGAGCAGTCGTTTTGGTTTTCAGGATCTAATCCAACCCTGAGCTGTCTGTCTTCTGTATGAGATCAGCTGACACGGCTGACATAAAGTTACCTAACATCGTAACATCCTGTCCTGACAGGACGGTGTCGGCTAATTCATACAAATTCCCGGCTGATCTGGTGATGGTGGCTGCAGTTCACTTCACGACCTCCAGGGGTTCCTGTACTGAGTCTGCTCATGTGGGACACCTCACCTGTACCTGTGTGTTTCCCCAGGTGGACAACTCGTCTGTGATCGAGATCGACTTCATCCGCTCCGACATCTTTGAGGAGGTTCTGAACTACATGTACACAGCAAAGATCTCCGTGAAAAAGAAGGACGTCAACCTGATGATGTCATCAGGACAGATCCTCGGCATCCGCTTCCTGGATAAACTCTGCTCTCAGGTAACACACGAACAGGTAACACACGAACAGGTAACACACAGGAAACGCACAAACACATGTAGAGATAAAACACAGGTGGCACACAGGTAACAGAGATACAGGTGAAACATACAGAGGTTAACAGGTGCTGGTGGTTGTGTCCTCAGAAGCGAGACGTGTCATCAGAGGACAAAGAGAAGTTTCCGTATGACATTGTGAAGATGGCGCTGCCGCCTGAGGCTCAGCTAGCCGCCGACTCAGAGGTACAGATTAACTGATCAAAAATCAGTCACCTGTCAGAGCCCTGCAGTCTGTAATCTAATTACTCTGTGTATGCAGGTGCTCGGTGAGCATGATGACACGCCCACCACAGATGACCTTGTGGAGGCGTCGGCCAATCAGGAGCTGGATAAGTCTCCGAGCGCAGCGCTGCACGTGCAGGAGGCAATCCTGAAGGAGCTGACCAATGAGGACGTGCACAAGGTATGCACACTCACACCATTGTTTTTCTGTATCCATGACGACTGTCACTGACACGTCCTCCATCCAGGTAACCTGCTACGACCAGGACGTGGTGACAGAGATGGAGGCGGAGCCTAAAGAGCTGGGGGCGGAGCATCATGCCACGCAGACGCTCACCTTTGCAGACAGCATGGGAGAGGTGAAGGACGAGCAGCCGCCCGGCTGGTCGACGGCGACCACAGACATGAAGTTTGAATACCTACTGTACGGACACCGCGAACAGCTCGCCTGCCAGGTGTGTGGAAAGACCTTCCTGGATGAGAGTAGACTCAGGTAGGTGAACACCTGAATGATGAAAACTCACCTGGAAAACACAAGTGACGAACACACTTGTCTGTCTGTGTTTAGAAAACATGAGAAGCTTCACTCAGCCGAGCGTCCCTTTGCCTGCGAGATCTGCACCAAAGCTTTCACCACCCATGCACACCTGAAAGGTAAGAACACCCATGTACGCTCACCTGCTCCATGTTTCTGTACTAAGACAAATGGTCACCCATTTGTCTTTGGTCTCACCTGTCCTTCCAGAACACCTGAAGATCCATACAGGCTTCAAACCCTACAGGTGTGACGTTTGTGGGAAATCATTCATTCGAGCTCCAGACCTCAAGAAACACGAACGAGTTCACAGCAACGAGCGGCCGTTCGCCTGCCAGATGTGCGAAAAGGTGAGCTCACCTGTGCTTGCACCTGTCCTCTCACTTGTCTGTAGGCTCACCTCTCTGTCTTCTCACCTGTGTGTCTGCAGGCTTTTAAACATAAGTCTCACCTGAAGGATCATGAGAGGAGACACAGAGGAGAGAAACCGTTCGTCTGTCCATCCTGCACCAAGGCCTTCGCCAAGGTACTGTACACAGTACACACAGGACTACACAATATTACATGCAGTACTACACACAGTACACACAGTAGTACAGACAGTACACGCAGCAGTCAGATTTCTTTATAAGCATATTTAAAAGCAGCAGCAGCTGGGTCAGGGGTCAGAGGTCAGGGGTCAAGGTGCTGTACAGCTAACAGAATAAATGAACGTGAAACAGTGGAACAGACTGAAAGAAGAAAAGACAGAATTAGAGAACATGAGTAGAACGTTGGAGGTCCTGATGCAGAGCAGCCGTTTGTTTAGGAGCAGCTGCACATGTCTGATCACCTCTGTGCTTGAATGTGGACCTCAGGACAGCTCGCAGCATCTGCTCAGCTGACCTCAGTGACCTGTACTAAAATGGAAAAATCCCCTGAGTCCGTAATGGTTAAAAGGTCATTTAAAACTTTTAAGAGTGCAGTTTCAGTGCTGTGGCATACTTTAAAACAGGACTGAAATAACAGTTTTGATCGAAAAAGGTCTGGAACTGAAGAAAGACAAGTTCCTCCGGGACCTTGGAAATTAAAGGCAGTTTAGAAATCTATCTAAAGTTGGATAAAACTGTTGGATCAGGGCTTTGCTTTTTAAGAACAGACTCCACCATGGCATGTTTAAAATCAGCAGGAACACACCCAGACCAAAGGCTGCTATCAGTAATAGTCAGCACACTCACCCTCACAGTGTCAAAAACATCCTTTAGTGGGCGAGATGGAACGATGTCCAGGGGCCATCTCGTGGGTTTGAAATGCCGAACTACCTCATCCAGCAAAGAAAAAGACCAAAGCTCGAAGTGGTCAAAAACACACAGAGTACTACCCACAGTACTACAGTACAGTACTGACAGGGTACATTCACTGTGCTTTTGTGGTGTGTTCACTGTCCTTCTGTCCTTTCAGGCGTCCGATCTGAAGCGTCACGAGAATAACATGCACAGTGAGAGGAAGCAGCTGAATCCTCTGCAGAGCGACACAGAGACACTGCAGGCTGCCGCCATGGCTGCTGAGGAGCAACATCTGGACTCCATCAGCTGCTCCTAACATCTGGACAGCTGCTGCTAACATCTGGACAGCGCTGTAACATTTTCTGCTTTATTTTACACAAACTTTGAATGGACTTCGGTTCTGTTCGGTAGAAGCCTTTTGTCCTGCGCTGAGTCAGTGCACATGACCTGACTGTAAGATGAACTGATGGCTCATTGGTCATGTGACTCACATGTTGTCATGTGACCTCCTCTGGCTACATGTATGATTTGTAACCTGGCGTGTTTGTGTTTTCAGTTTGAACCTTTTGAATCTGTGTAAATAAAACATGTCTGCTCAGTTTCATGAGCAACAGGGAGAGAAAACAAACAGTTTAAATAAAGTTTAAACTTTATTGACACATTCTCTCAAGGGTTCTTACCTGGATCGTTTGGGGGGGGGGTGTTCAGTCTTTGACATCACCATCTGAGAAACGTCCATATAAAACGCTGCCAGGGGATCAAAATGGCGGTACAGCTGTCACCGCCTTCCTGTTTGTACAAAATTTTGGTTTAGTACAAACCAAAGGTTGGGCCCGGGTCCGGCCCAGCACGCCAACTCGTCCTGCTGGGGGGTGGGAACCTTTGGTCCTGTTGGATTCGGTAAAAGGTTCCCAAATGTGAAATGTGGAATGCAGAGTTTCCAGGATGTATCCGTCCAATCAGAAACCTTTGCAGGCGTCTGCCAGTCTCGGGTAGCTCTGCGTGGAGCCCTCAGGGTTTCTGATGTGTCTTTGATGTCTGAAGCACGTGATCAGTGGTCATGACCTTTTAAAACCCCTTCTGGACCACATGTGTTATGAGTTTGTGGTCCTGAAAGGGGGCACAAAGGTCACCATCCTGAACTTTAAATATCAGCCATGGGCTCTTTAGACCCTTTACAGTCTGAGTTCTTTCAGGCCTCTTAGACCTCTGCTGTGCCTTCAAACTTCAGGATAACATCTGGTGAAGAAACGTTAGGCTGGTGGGCGTCACGCTGAAGAGGAAGTAATTACTGAAGTTAGTTCAGAGAGATCGATCGGAGAGAAACGGAACAATCAGCAGGTATTAAAGTTGCTGTACTTAATGATACGTCTGTGGGACATATTTTCTAATGGTTAAAATTTTATTTATGAAGAAATTCATGAAGTCATTACTAGTTAAAGCTAAACAAATACTTAACTCAGCAGAGCTCCGACTCTTATCAGAGTGAGAGTAAAATGATGAGTCAGATAATTTACATTTTGATTGAAGCCAATTGAGTCTAATATTGAATTAAATGCAGTAAGGAGGCTGCCGCTTTCAGCATCTATATGGATGTTAAAGTTACCCACTATAATTATTTTATCTGAGCTGGGCACTAAATCAGGTAAAAAGTCTCAGAAATCAGAAACTCTGAGTAAGGGACAGGTGGATGATGGGTAACAAAACTGTTTTTTGTGGTTTCCAGTTCGGGTGCACAACGCTCAGGGTCAGGCTTTCTGATGAGTTCTACCTCTGTCTGGGTCTTTGGCTGATTGAGAAGCTGGAGATGAAGATTGCTGCCACTCCTTCTCCTCAGCCTGTGCTTCAAGGATTCTGACAGTTTGTGAATTTTTATGCTGATATCGTTTTTTCTGATTTATTTATTATGATTATTTATTTTAGGTGATCTGGGAGCAGACGCACTGTCGTCTCTCCTAATAAGACCAGGTTTTGCCCAGAAAGTTTTCCAGTTATCTATAAAGCCCACATAGTTTTCTGGACACCACTCAGACATCCAGCGGTTGAAGGACAACATGCAGCTATACATGTCACTGGTCCGATTGAGGAGGGGACCAGAGTTGGTGGTGAACCAGGGGCTTCTGTTTCGGACAACGCTCCCTCCTCACAGTCACCCAGCTGACTGTGAAATGTGATTTAAACTGTTGTTTGCAGGTTTCACACAGTCAATAAAACCCAACGTTCATGATTCTGATTGAATATAAGTGAAGTTTTGTCTTTAAAAACATGATTTATCCATAAATTTATGATCAGAGGTCAAAGTTCAAAATAAAACCTTCACTTTGGTGTTTTCCAAATGTTTCGTGTTATTTTTTGTCTTCCATCAGTTTAATTGTCTGCCCTCTTGGCCAGGTCCAGGAAAAAGAGATTTTAATCTCAATGAGATTTTACCTGGATAAAAGAAGATAAAACTATACTATGGGGAAATTATGAAGAGGTTAAACACATAATACGGACTTATCGCCACCACAGCGCTGTCATTCAGACACGGGACAGTCTGATGGATTATAATCGAATACTTCATTAAATTTTATTCTCTATTTTGATCTCTAATGTGGACCCTGCATAAGTTACCTAACCCATGGCAATGTACTCCGGTAAGGAGTGGTACTTGTATAGCGCTTTTCTACTCAGTTTTGTGTACTCAAAGCACTTCATACTACAGGCCACATTCACCCAGTCACACATACATTCATACAGCACTTCTATCTATACTTAAGTGCTTAATAACATTTACATACCCTCACACTCCAATGAATGCATCAGGAGCAACATGGGGTTCAGAATCTTGCCCAAGGATACTTCGGCATGCAGACTAGGGGAGCCAGGGATCGAACCACTGACCTTCACGATTAGTAGATGACTCGCTCTACCTCCTGAGCCACAGCTGCCCCAATATCTGTATATACATTTTAAAATTAAATACGGTACTGTGCAAAAGTCTCGAGCCACCTCTCATTTCTTTCTATTTTGCCTCCAGCTTCCACCAAGACTTTCTTGTAATGTTTTAAAGTGGTCTTGAGCAGTAGTTCTCCAGGGTTTCTGAAAGTGTTTCAAAGTTTTTCTTTGGACATTGGCTGCTTTTTCACTCATTTTCAGTCCAGTCCTTGTACCTGACCATTTACAGGTGAATGCTTTTTGTTTGTTAAGCTGCTTAACACTGACCTGTGAATCATTCAATAAAAAGGCACCTAAGGGATGAACCAGTTTTGTGTGTAACAGACAACTAGGCAAAGAACCAATTTTAAATTGTATCGTTAGGCACTTTCTTCCCATTTCTTTAATTGAATCTGCCACAGATAACACAGTTTTGACAGGCATAAAATAGTATTTTTGCATCAACAAGGTGATCCCAAAAGAGCTAATAGCAGAAAACTTGGCATATCTCGGCATGGTGTGTAGTGAGTCCTTAAAAAATTTTGAACTGGACAAGTGGAGGACTAAAGAATAAGTGGCAGGCCTAAAAAAAAATCTATCTACAGCAGATGAACAGTACCTGAAAGTCATGTCCTTAAGTAATAGGAAAAAATCCAGCAAAGACCTGACACAGGACCTGAGAGATGCATCTGGCCCTTCAGTTGATCCATTTACTGTTCACTGAAGCCTCATCAGAAATGGTCTCAGTGGAACAGTGGCTGTCAAGAAGCCATTCTTAAGGAAGGGAAACATGGAGAAAAGGCTGCGAAATGACACAAGAGCTAGATTGAAAATCAGGTCTTATGGAGTGATGAAATTGGAAAGTTTTGGTTCAAATCATCATTAATATGTACGGAGGAGAGAGGTGCAACAGTGAGAGTCTACAGCCATCTGTAAAACACGGTGGAGGCTCTGTCATGGTTTGGGCTGCATTTCAGCCAGTGGTATTGGGGATCTTGCCAGATTGTCAGATTTTGATCTGCAATACCATCTGGAAAGCGTCTGATTGGCAACAGCTTCAATTTTCAGCATGACAATGATCTCAAACACACTGCCAATATAGTAAAAGCAGGATGGAAAAAATACACAATGGAACACTATCAGTCATGGATTGGCCTCCCCAGAGCCCGGACCTCAAAATTATTGAAGCAGTGTGGGATCATCTTGACAGAGAACAGAACAAAAGGGAGCCAACATCCAAATATACCAAATATTGACTTTCAAGCTTGTCAGAATTGTAAAAACTCTGTTTGTTTCTGTATCTTTGCACATGTTTCAATAAATTGCTGCACCTATTTCCCATTCTCCTAACAAAATATAAGGAAATGAGGTGTGGCTCAAGACTTCTGCACAACACTGTATGTATGTGATTTTGGACACACTGAAGACAAAGAAATTCTTCTAGTGGAAGTAGTGCCTCATCAGAAATGGTCTCAGTGGAAGGTTGGCTGTCAAGAAGCCATTCTTAAGGAAGAGAAACATGGAGAAAAGGCTGAGGTATGCCAAATTACAAAAGAACTGTACTGAAAATCAGTGGCAACAAGTCTTATGGAGTGATGAATCCAAATTGGAAATTTTTGGCTCAAATCTTTGTCAGTATGTATGGATCAGGTCAGGAGAGAGGCTCTGTCATGGTTTGGGGCTGCATTTTAGCCAGTGGTGTTGGGGATCTTGTCAAAATTGATGAAATTATGAATGCAGAAAAGTACCATCAGATTTTGATCCACCATGCACTACACAAAAAAGTATATTTGGATAAAAAACACACACAATGGAACACTATCAGTCACGGATTGGCCTCCCCAGAGCTCGGACCTCAACATTATTGAAGCAGTGTGGGATCATCTTGACAGAGAACAGAACAAAAAGCAGCCAACATCCAAAGAAGAGCTTTGAATGTCCTTCAAGAAGCCTGGAGAACTATTCCTGAAGACTACTTAAAGAAATTAGCTTAAAGAAAGCTTTCCTAACAGAGTTGAAGAATAAAGGTGGTCATACCAAATACTGACTTTCAAGCTCGTTAGAATTGTACGAACTCTGTTTTTGCCTTATATACTGTCCATGTTTCAATAAATCACTGCACCCATTTCCCATTTTCCTAGCAAAGGGGTGACTCAATACATTTGAACAGTACTGTATTTTCACCATGCGGTTGTGATTCTGGTGAATTCTGTCAAATGCACGTGTGCAAACAACAAAAGGTCTGTTCCCATCTGATGATTTCTCCTCTGACTTCAGATTCAATCAGCCCACTTGACAAAAATAGAAGAGGTGGCTGGGAAATATCCCTCTGCGGTAATAATAGAAAAAGACCGGGAATTCAGAAGGGAAATTGAAGTTTGACAGTATAAAGATATCGCGCCTGAGTGAATTCTCCTCTTTCCCAGAAGTCCTTCTTTTTCTTCCTGCCCTCTATCTTGTGTAGTCTTGCTTTTCATTAAGGATCTGACGGTAGCAGTTTTATTACAGTAGACACAATGCATTAACTAGCTGTTTTGTTTGTGTCAGCAGATTCTTAAACTAGGAGCAAAGGAGCAGTTTTGCAAGTAAAACTCTTTAGTGTGACACAGGAGGCAAAAAGGAAAGGCCCACTTGAAATGGTCAGTAAAACAAAGACAGAGTCACTGGTGAAGACTGCCTGAAAGGCTCCGGCTGCCTTTGCCTGACAGGGGGTTAGCGTGGGCAAAGAGAAGGATAATGGAGCAATGATCTAGCCACCTCATTGTTTAGAAAAAGCCAACGGTTGCATCTATTGTTGAGGCACACTGTAGAAGATAGCCTGAAAACAGGGACAGGTAGTAAACCATGCAGTGCTGCTTTTAACACTTCTAACATGCTCCGGAGTACTTTCTTTTAAGATCCAGTGTTCTTAGATGCCATTTATGGATTAAAAGGCTTACAGGCACTAAACAGCTGCCCTTTTTCAAGAAATCCACAGAGCAGTACTTACGGCTTTTCCCCTCATGTAACAACAGATATTAGTCAATGTGTGAATGAGTCTTTGCCAACAACCCAAATGTGCATGTCTGGTAAAATGTGTCATCCTGTGAGCTAAGCCTAGATGTAGTTATGATAATGCTGCATGCTGAAAGACTGCCCAGTTGTTTCATTTAGAGGTTAACATTGCATGAGAATAAATGTCAGGTCTGTGGGGTTGATGTAGTCTGAATTTGCCACACTGAGTCATTGCCCGACAGCCTCTCTCTACACTGGGGGAGACTGAACTAGCGCATCACCACCAGAGCTGTGCAAATGCCAAAAAAATGAGGCATTGTTTATATGCTAATCCGAAGCATGACACCAATTGTGCTGCTCATTCTGTTTTGGGGGTATTTGTCACACTTTTTAGTAAATGTTATGCATAGGGGGAACAACTCCAAGATCACAAAAATGTATGTAGTAACCAGTGATGTGGATTGTAAAAATAAATGTTGGGTTGCTAAGAAAACAGAAATCCAGTAATTCTGTATAATTCTTTTTGTTATTCTTACTCTGATCCTTTAAAACCTTGCTCTGCACAGTGGTCTAAAGTGTCTGTACCCACAATGTTCAGTTGTGTGTGCAGCTGAGAAATGTGACAGAAAAGCCATTAGAGCAATGCTGGCAATGAAATCCATCACTGGTGGGCTGAAGGACTAATGACTCAGAAATCCTAATTGAGAAACATATTTCCTTGTCCCTGCAGGCACATTTAGGCACATGTCACAAACAAATCTCCATCAAATATACTTCTAGAGCCACTTTAGGTCAGGCTACATCCTCTTTGTCACCCAGAAAGCATGTGTATGTGACTAATCATGAATCATACAGCACTGTTATGGATGATATTCACTTTAAAGTGAGGACACGAGCAAAAGTCCTCCCTCATCTCCTTAATCAGCCTCCATACAAACCCTTGTGAACATTAGAGGAATAAAAACTCCAGAAAAGAATGAAACCTAGAATTAGCTGGATTGTCACAAAGTTACAATGTTGTACTTAAACTGTATCATTTTTCATGTAAACACAATAATTAAATAAAATAAATGATTTAAAGTGAAAAAAAGGGAAATGATTTGTTCATTTCTTGTTATACCTGGAAATGGGACAGGGATACGTGAATATATGTGAGCAGCCAACCAACAAAAGCCACCCTGTAGTGTTCTGCCAGGAGCATTTTCACACTACAGACATTTGCATTTGACACCTTAATGGCTATCTAAAGGCCTCCTCATTGTTCACAAGTGTCAAACTTTGTCTATAATTGAATTTTTCCCACCTTTCCAATCCAAGAAAATCTCTGCTTGTTGAGTTTCTACATGGAGTGTGCTTCATTAAAAGTAATTTGACAGTAGTTTTGATTATTCTTTATTCTGTTGTTCAGTTATATTCATTCCTTGGCACAAAAATGTATGCTTAAATTTGTAATAAATACTCTGAATGGTCTGAATGGAATGCAAATCTTGATTTTAGCTGACTTGTTAAACAACTTAATACATTAGTAATGTAAGTATTTGAATTTTTAAAATCCAGGACTCTTGAGAAACTCATTTACAACACATACTGTTTACACATAATAGAGGTCATCATAGATGTTGCAAATCAGTATGACTTATATTGAGGAAAATCATCCAGTTCAGTGTAAATACTTTATATTTCGTGTAGCTGTACCAAAATGTACGGCAGCTCATTGCAGTGACATTTTGTAGAAACATTTAGGCTGCTTCAGGATGGATTGTGACAACTTTGGCGATTCTATGGTCTTTTCTCTGGAACCAGATCCAAATTTCATTGTGTTCAATATTTTGGTTAATGGTGAAATACATACAAAGTACATTCCCACCAGCCTATGGTGTGTGTTCGGTGGTAATGTTATACAGTCTTAGCATCACCATTTTAGAATTTTTATTGCAAGCATGCTGGTATGCTGGTGAGGGCAAGTACAGCCTCACAGAGCTTCAGACTTTTTAGCCTTGTTTGTCTTTAAAAGAAAAAAAGCCCTCTTCAAACCAAATAGGAGATGCAAATCAATTGAGTGTAACAGTTTTAAAAGTAAAAACGTATTTAAATTTGCTAACATAACAGGCAATTCCTTAATTTCCATAACTTCCCCTAGAGGATTAATAAAGTATTTCTGATTAATATTCTGATTCTGATTAAATCTAGCTCATAGACAGTTTAAAAGATGGACGTAGCTACCGTGATGTCACCCACTGGTTTCTCGAGTCCCGTTTTGAAGCCTTGAAATAAGCGTTTTTGCCTTGGCTGCAGAAAACCAGATCTGACGAGTAGTGTGATCTGTGATTGTTAGCCAATGGGCATGCGCTTTCATACCATAGATAATCCTCCATTTTGAAACACAAAATGTCCAATCTTTACAAAATATATGACCCAGAATAAGTGACTGAGCCCATAAGCTCGGCAGGAAAGTGCTTACAGAGGTCAAGACAGACTTCTATAGACTTCTATAGGACCAGAAGTCTTTTTTGCAACCACAGTTATCACCTTCATATAGAATGCAGCTTTAAGGCACTTCAGCATTGGCTTCATTTTTCCTACCCACAAGCTATGTCCATGTTCCATACTGTCTATGATCCAGCTATAATCATGATAGAAATACATTTTGGTCTAACAATCAAAAGGTTGTGTATGAATATTAAATTCTGTGTACCATTCTGATAGAAACAAGGTGAAGGTGTGCATGAGCCTTAAGATCTGCCAGTCATATCATGCATCAAAAGCAGTCCCAATGCTACTTCAGTAATTTCTGGGGACAAATAGTGACAAATAAATAAAGCTCTAATGCCAGCTAAAAAAAAAAAAGCAGTTCAGAGACTTATTGCCACCGTGACTAATAAATCACCCTGTTGAGCAGCTTGTCGTTTGCAGTTTTTCTTCTATGACTTCGTTATAATTTTACTTGGACTGTGGTTACCATTTTTTCTCCTATAAATACTTAATATCCCAAAACATTACTGTGCTTCCAGTCCTTTTATTACAAATTGGATGAGGTAACTACAGAACACTCTCCCAAATTGTTATTGTTGTCCTAAATAGTATGGAGAATGTCACTGAAGATAAAGATGGTTTACATTTTGGGGATATAAAGCAATTCATCTCCTCTTTTCTTTGTGTCCAAGTACACCAGTGTTAGCCATCACGTTGCTGGTTTGTTAGGAGAACTGCAAGCAATTTCATCCAGGGTCACCTCTAAACATATCAATTATGAATAATTTTGGAGCAGTCTTGAAAAAAACGCCTCAGCATTTCACTGAAAAGAACATTCCTCTCTAATGAATTCCTCTTTTAAATGCGAACTCAAATTTCACCAATTCAAGTGCCGAGAGAGCTTTAAAAGCAATTATCCATATCGCTCTATCCATAGCTCCCTTTTGCTTTACTTATTCTCCTGATTTCTCCCGTTTCTGGGGCAAATCCTTGCATGTTCTCATCATGTTTTGATGGCCCACTTTTCACCTAGTGAGACTGTACTGCAAATGGTTTCCTGGGTTATCTGTGAAGACTCTTTACTGTAAAGCTGCATCATATTATATCAGTGTTTGTTGTTAAACTGCTCCAAAGCTTATATGGAACTGCTGGGGAAAAAAGGAATCTTTTTAAAATATAGTAATAAAGATGTGTATATTTACACATATACACATCTTTACACACATATATATATATATATACATCTTTATTACTAGATTTTATTTTTATTCTATTTTACCTTATTTCTGTTGCTTTGTTCTATTGAGCTGATGTAGCAAGGAAATTTCTCCAGTGTGGGATCAATAAAGTCTTATCTTGAAATTATACTTTTGCCATTTCCTTTTTTTGCACTTAATAAATTTATACAGAATGAACACTACCACTGTCCTATTCAGCTTCAAACTACTGATTAATAATAATAATGATGTTTTCTTTGATAAGGCTTGATTTCTAAAATCACATTTGGATACTTTTCTTTATTTTCTGCTACTGGAGTTTAAAATGGTGTAAAATGGTAAAAAATGACCTCGTAAAGATGTTCATGGCTTGCATCTAAAATAGTTGTAAACTCACATCATACATTCTTGAGCAAACAGTGCATTTTGTTTTAATGTTCTGCTGCTTTTTGAAGCAAAGACTTGATAGAAGCAGACTTGATTTACAGTGTGCTGTAAGGTTGCTTCTTATTAACTGTAAGTGGTTGTGGGTTGCCCTTTGTGCGCTCCTTTCCCAGCTGAAGCGGTGGGGTCAGGACTTGAACTACAGCAGTTCAGTCAGGAGACTGAATCTGTCTGAAACATTAACCAGTGCAATCGCTCAATCTGCTGGGACAAAAGAAAGCAATCTGCTTATGAAACCAAAGAAATCACCTCAGTGCACAAGGTAGCTTTAGCCTTACGCTGTTCAAACACACACACACACATTAAATGGCATTGTGTTTCCACTCCTCTCACTATAAAGTGATACAATCTTTTATTAATGGCCTGTGCTCCTGCGTTGACATGGAGACCATTTTAATGATTAATCTGAAGGGGAAGTGCCCATTGTGCACTGGGAGATCTTTAAGATCTTGGAGAACCACTGCGCTGTTTTCAGTTAGAGGCACATCAGAACGATCCTATTAATTAATCTGTGTCTTTCAGAGCAGACCATCAGATTGGTCTGGAAGCCCGTGAGAGATCCAAACACATTTCAGTCAGGACCACTACAGGCAAAGAAAGGTTGTTATTTCCATCCATCCATTTTCTTAACTGCTCATACAATTTAGGGTCTGGGGGCTAGAGCCTGTTTCAGCTCTCATCAAATGACAGGCACAGCACACCCTCAACAGGTTGCCAGTCTTTCACAGAGAGACATTCATGCTCACATTCACACCTACAGCCAATTTATAATCACCAGTTAACCTAACATTCATGCCTTTGGACTGTGTGAGGAGTACCCAGAGAGAACGTGCAAACTCCACACAGAAAGGATCCAGCTGGCTGGCAGATTCAAACCCAGGATGTTCTTGATGTGGGGACACAATGCTAACCACTGCACCACTGTGCTGTTACAGTAACTGTGATTGTTATTTCCATATAAAGTAATTTATATTTGGCAACATATTTGAAACTGAGCTCTACTTTTTGCCTGTTCTGGGACCTCTCCTTCCTGCTGCGAGCGTATGCAAAGCTGTAAGCCAGGAGAGCAGTAGCAAGACCAGATATGACACTGATTAAGTAAAACACAGCATGACAAGAAGTAACTGGGGTACAAGTGGCTTGCAGATGTGCAGCAACAGTAGGAAGGCTAAAGCAGTTTAAACAGTGTGCCCTATATGAGATTTGCACATTGATTTCAGCTGAGCCATCAGCTGATGTGGGCTGGCATTGAGACTTTGTGACATTAAAAAGTGAAAGATCTGCACACATTTTTAAGGTGATGTCTTAAGGTATCGTGTTTTGTCAAGCCAACAGACAAAATCCCAAAGATATTCCATTAGCAATGGTCTTTTTCAGGAAAACCTCACATTCTCACTTTAACGACCTGGAGAATTTGGAGAATACACAAATTATTGTCAATAGATACATTTTCTGTTGATTAACACTGATTAAATGACTAATCATTGTAGGTTTACATTACGTCTATGTTAAACAGGTATTGTAAAGTGTTACAATATTAGTTTAAATCAGTGGTTACAAAGTTCAAAACTCATATTACCAACCTTGAAATGTAGACGTTGTCTATCAACATTAATTCTGAAAGCTTTCCTAAAGCCACATTATTTAAAATGCTTGACAAAGGCCTTAAAAATTCATTAAGTAAGCAACCAGAGAGAGCAGTTCCCATGTATTATTATTGATAAATTTAACATTTGCAAAACAAGACTGAGGCCGTTAATTTAAAACTGAGCTCTACTTTTTGCCTCAGCATCAAGAAACAGCATCTTTTTTTTAGTGATTTCCTACTATGCAAATGAAATGTGTTCTTAGTCCTCAGTTTAGTTATAAACTTTTTTTTCTTAGGGAAGTCATAGGTTTGAACCTGGGTCTATTTATTGTACAACAAAGCATGATCAGGTGTTAGAAACAGGGTCACACCTGCTTCCCCGGTGTGCTGAAACTCTTTCTGCCAAAGGTTTAAATCAATAAAACCTTTTGTAAGTCTGCTGTGGCTCCTGTAGTGCTATATTAAGATGCCAATCAAATTGAGGAAATTGTTCATTAGTATTAATTAGAAATTTCAGGACATCCTTTCTCTCCTGCAATCACCTCAATCTTGTAATTAGAGAGAATGGTGGGAGGATAATGCAGCTCTGGTGCATAGAGTGCACCAGGGAGTAGGAAAGAGGGGAAGAAGGAGGGAGATGGATGAAAGTGCTGCTGAATACTAAACAAACTTGCTCTTTCCATGTATAACAAAAGAACAGATGTCCTTTCTGACTCTGCTGTTATAGAACTGTTTTTAATGTGTTTGGGTTTTTCCAGTAATAAAACCAAAATTAGGAATAATGCCTAAACACTTTAATAACAATGATAATTTTAGCTTTTCTTGTGAACTCTGAACTGAACTCTTAGATCTAAGATTGTCTTAGATCCTGCAGGATCAGTGGACCATTTTAAATGTAATGTTGCAAGAAATTTGTTTGGGAAATCATGTTTATCCCGAACCACCAAACCATTGGCTCCAGGGTCACTGTAAATCAGTGCAAAACTGTTCTAAGTGATCACCTCACAAAAGGTCACCGAAAGGTTTGGTGAGTGTGGAAGGGTGTCGGTCATGAGCTGTGGCCTTCCCCGTCACCAGCTCTCATCCCAACTCAACATATATGGAAGATCTGAGGCCAAAATCCACCAAATCATCAAAACACCAAAGGAGGGAATATCTTTTGGGAGAATGGTATTAATCCCTGCAGTAGAGATTCAAACTCTTGGAGAATCAGTTCCAAAGCACACTGAAGATTTTTTTTGGCTGGCCCATCATCTTACTAATGAACTTTATATTTCATTTCTTTATGTTTTTTCCTTTAATTTGTCAACTCTATGTGTGGATGTATCCACACACACTAAAGGGTTCTTGCTGCTCCATTTTTCAAACAGGCATGTCAGATCGGTTAGTAATATTACAACAAAGTAATAATCTTGAAGTGACAGTGGCGAGCACCCATGAAGCCCCTCAGTCTGGGTACATAAAGGTCAGATACCTCCAGTTGCGGAGCTCCAATCGGCATTTGGCACAGAGAGTCATGGTGGTTAAGCGACAAGCCTGGCATTGACAGGCCTTTTTCCTAATGAAGTGCCTGTTATCTGCAGCCGGAGTAATGACATGCAGGAGTGTGCTGCCAGGAACGCTTCTACTTGCCATCGCAGTGCAAAGGAGTACAGAGTGAGACGGAGGAGGACGAGTAAGACAGACGGCCGAGTGCGGATGCTCAACCTTGACCTTAACTGACCTTCTCATTAGTCATTATGAGGGCTGAGACTTGAATCCTCGGAAGACTGCAGTTAATTTGATTTAGGCATGGACACGAGGCGGGCTGGGTGCTGTTTTAGATATGAATGCTGTCTTTTGAGACAAAAAAAATAAGGAAGTAAGTAAACTAAATATTGTATATAACTGAGGAATTAAGTAAAAATTACTGATTTAACTTAGGGAATATCTGCTAAACGAATCTGTAAATTAGACTAAAAATCTAAAGCTGAAGCATCAGACACAGTAAAATTACATTTCATTTGCAGTCATATTTCCAGCCCCCGATGGATATGAAAAGCCCAATATTTACCATCCTAGAAGACCTGTTTGTCTTTGAAACAGTACATGAGGAAAATATCTGGCCTTTTTTGCTTTTAAATGTTTCCACCAACATAAAACTGTGTTGTAACACCACTGAATGGCAGTAAATATTTGCAATAAGATGCTAAAAGCTTGCAGGTGAACATTGTGATCTACCAATGTGCTTGTTTTTCCTGACCTACATTTGCTGTCAAAAAAAAAAAAAAAATAGGAAATGATGACTGATTTGCTAAGGGCCAGAGCTGTTGTAGATGAAAAGTTTTTTACCAGCTTGTCTCTAACTTTGTTTACCGATTTGGGTTTAGTGAGCTGATAATGTCCATAGGCTCTATTAGAGCTTTTGCTGAAAGGTGTCGCCTTCTGCATGTGGAAATGACAGTGATGAGTGCTTTGAAATGCAGCTAAAACAGTGAAGTTATGGTCTGAAGAACCAAAACAAGCTGAAAAACTTTATGCAGAATCGAGGGGACCTGGACTTCAGGTTTTGGTGATAACTGTCTGTGTGTTTTTACATTTCACTCGTGATCTTGCACCTGGCCCGATGTTTCCCAGTCATGGTGGGAGTTGTTGAGCAGTGACAGCACTGGAGCAGCCTTAGGATTAATGTTGCTGTCTTCCTAATATTGATTAATCACCAACCTTTTAACCTCGTCACATTTACAGGCGTATGCTTTGATGTAACACTTTAATACCACAGAAGTCAAGAAGTATTGTAGATGGCACAGTTTCACATGTTTAATTAAAACTTTTCAAAGGTATGTAACCTCCTGGAGACATGTCGATTAAGGCTTTTTAATCTACTTAAAATTTCAGCTTTGCTAATGGGGGTTATTTGAGTTTACTTTGGCAGTTCTCAGGTGTTTCCCATCATTTAGAATCTAGATTAACACCTGTACTGTCACTAAATTGGACTGTATGGCACCCACACACTCAGTTATTACTCTACCTTGCTTGCTGTAGTGATGCATACAGTTGTAATAATCACTTTTAATGTGGTAGCAAATTAAATCTGCATCTCAGGTGTGTAAAGCACTTCCAGTGGTAAACAAACTAATTATATTGAGCAACTCTTAATTTGCTTTGGTACTGTCATCATTTGATGAGTTTCCAAACAGCTCTTGCAGGCGTCTCTTTTTCTGGCATGGCCCACTTCAGAAAAAAAAAAAAGTTCACCCCCACACATCCCATGATTTTTGATAAGGGTTCAAGTTAAATTTTAGTCCAATAAAGGTCAGCAAACACTTGTTTGATCATCATTCATCATCATATTCATTCAGCTTTTACTCCACATTTTCCCCCTGGCCTTTAATGTCCCACCTGTATTGGCTTTATGCCCCACCAATGGGCCTCGCTGCACACTTTGAGAACCATTGCTCTAAAGGAAACTTCCTTGCAAGACTCAGAATGCAAAGTATTAGCAAAACCCCAGAAAGATCTTAACACTGTTAATCCTTTCTCTCTTTGAGCTGTTCTTGTAGCTGTATGACAGAGTAAAAAAAAAAAAAAAAGCATTCTTATAGCTTTCTCACCTTAAAGCCTCTTTTCTTTGCTGAAATTTTTGGGCCATGTGTTCGAATATGTGATTTGGTGCTGTTGACATGGTTGCTGAATTTTAGTTTTTCTGCTCTTCTGTTGCAGCGGGATGCAAAGGGACAGTATCTGTTTGACCTCATCTGCCACCACCTCAACTTACTGGAAAAAGACTATTTTGGCATCAGATATGTGGATCCAGACAAGCAGCGGGTATGTGTTTATGTATGTGAACTTGGCAAGGGGTTGTTTGTGTGAATACTAATGTGCATTTCATTTAGGGTTTTCTTAGTAAGGTATTTAAAAAAAAAAAAAAAATTAACTCTAGGCCTGAGGAGAAAAATCATGTCCTTTCAGTAGTACACAATATCATTAAGGCAAATGTGCCAAAAGGAATCTGTTTCTTACTGAGGGTCAGATGAGATTATCATTATCACTCATGTTTTTGCATTCATTTTGGAGCTTCTGGTGTTATTGCAAAGCTAAACTAATGCCTACTGGGTTCACCTTCTTACTAGGGATGGGAGCTGAAAAGCAGTTCAGAGACCTTGTTCCAAATTATGCAATCCATCAGAATCACATACCTCAAATATTATCAATTTCTTCTTTAAATGGTGGTAGGTTTTTTTGGATGTGAAACTCAGGGCAACTGAGTCACACACTAGTCTCTGTTTCTAAGAAAGTTGCATCGATGGTGGAAACCTGTGCATTCCTACTTTCTTGAACACACAAAATGATCAGGACTCAATAAGGGGATTGGCAGATGATCTGACTTATAAGCAAAATCAGCAATTTCATTAGTATGGATAAAATGTTTTCATCATCCATCCCTACTTCTTACTTAATTCATGACATATACATGAAAGTTTTATTATTCTTATAACCTAACTGTTAGCAAAAAAGTGAATTGTAGACTCCTATAGTAGTGCCTGGTGTTTTAGATAATGAAAGTCATGCAGATCCAACTTCTCTTGTAAGGCAACGTGAGACAGTCTTTGAGTTGAAATTAGAGTGCTAGGTTTGTAATCTGGCATCTAAACTTTTAAAAGCAGAAGCTGTTGAATGTGAACTAAGAATGACTTTATATACACATTACTGTGTTGTGTCAAAATGACATGCATGCCTGCAGTTTAAAATTTGAATGTTTTTGATTTAGTTGGAAAATGCGAGTAAGATTGTGGTCCAGAGTGAAAAGTTGTGTTCTTCAGTTTCTCGTATTCACGCCACCTTTCAGACTGAAGGTTGTCCCATCAGGCTCTTCTGCTGTGAGGCATGTAGTTGCACCGCTGGATTCATGAAGTATTAACATGTTCACAGATCATGTTGTAGCTCTCAAGACAAGAGCAAAGTCCTGCTGATGGTGCATTTCCTATGCTGTCACTCAGGACTATTTTGGTGGTTGTTGCTGTGGGTGGGTTGGCGAGAAGACAACCCGGGAGAAGGATGGAGAGAGAATATGATTCCAGTGAAACAGATGATCTGAATCTGGCTGTAGACACAGAGCGAGCGTAACCGGTCAGGCTCTTCCTGTTTTCTCAACAGAGCCTTCCCATATGAAAACAGAATTGAAAAATGCTCACAGAAGATATTTGTATTTTGTAGGTCTTATAAGAGTTATATACTCATACGAGGATTTACTCATGAAAGTTTCCCCTTTCACATTTTATAATGCAACATAACTGTAATAATTATCAAAAAAAGAATCAATTTGGCATATTATATAATAATGCAAATAATAGTTCAGAATAAAAGTCACTCCCAAAACATGTACAAAAGGTTTTTTTTTGTTGTTGTTTGTTTTTCAATACAGAAGACCAGATAGGATGAACAAATATGAACAGATTTTTTAAATTATTGTATCATTATTATTATTTTTTAAGGGGGGATTAAAAGGAGATTTATTTCTATTGTTGAGATCACATTATGTAGCAATGCTAATTCTAATAAAATAAAAATGTATCATTTGCTTTTTGTTTTCAACAAAATCCTTTTTAAACCTGTTTGTGAGGGTTACAAGTGTGATTTTTTTTCGTCTTTTAAATCCAAGAGTGCAGCTTTAATTGATAAAAATATGACATGTATAAGCATGTTGTTTCTGCCTATTCATCCACTTTCTAATTTGTTTATACTGTTTAAATTGCAGTCATTATGAATCTAAATAATCCTGAGTAAATCATGAGATATATAAATCTTATAAGGCTTTATAAACATTTAATATTGGAGGGAATGGGAAACTTTTGCTTTTCCATATGGGCAGTTATATCAAACAGAGAGGTTTTAGTTTATTTGCCTGAAATATTTGATGATTTCATCAAAGGAACCTCTGGAAATTCTTTAGGTTCAATGCAGCATTCACATACTGCACTGTTCAATCAATGCTGTTGTGACACAATTCATGGTGTTAACAGGTTTTCCCCGAAAAACTGTCAGTAGTAGCATCAAAATGTGTCAGCTGATGTGTGGATTACTCACGGGAGATGTTTGTGACATTTTTATTTGTCTTTTTCTGTCAAATGCAGCACTGGTTGGAGTTCACAAAATCAATTGCAAAGCAAATGAAATGTAAGTACCCTCAGTTTCTTCTTTGTGTCTTTATAGACTTAGAAATTAAGTTATTAAATCTTTTAAAATGAAATAAAATATATATTATGAGTCCATGTTATATACATTTGATTTAACAACAGAAACGGGTAGTTGTTTAATAATTTAAGTCACTAATGCAAAAAAATAAATAAATCACCAATCACTTCCTGATACCTTCCTATGTTGTATCTCTATATTTATGATTCTAATTGTTAAATCTCTGCTGCTCATTAGGTCAGGTCACTCTTGAAAAATAAATTTTTAGTCTCAATAAAACGTTTACCTCTGCATTTGCAGAGTAACATTTTACAACCAAACTACTTACGAGTCCATAACACATCATGAACAATAAACAACAAAACATAATTGTGTTCAGTGTACAGTACTTTGCCACTTTACTCATGTAAAATGTTGAATGCAGGACCTTCTAATAATAGTATTTGTACACTGTTGCATTATAATGCTACAATATTTTTTAGTTTGGGATTTTAATAGTTCTTCTAAATTGTAAAACCTTTATCTGAAATTGTACCAAATAATCGAGCTGCTCTGTGATTCAAAGTGAGAAAATTCTGCTGGCTTATATAAATTTGTAGTTGAAGAGTGTAACTGAGAGTTAGATTTTTATCTATGTGTTCAATGTAATGATAAATTGTTGTGATTGAGAAGTCATTGGCCAATGAGCGTGCGGTTTCATACTATAGATAATCCTACATTTTGAAACACAGAATGACCAAGACTTACAAAACAGACTTAATTTTTAATTCAGTATGACCCAAAAGGAGTGACTGAGCCCATAAACTCAGCAGGAAAGTGTTTACAGAGGTCAAGACAGAAAGCTGTTTTCCCATAGACTTCTATAGGACCAGAAGTCTTTTTGCAACCACAGCTATCGCCATCTAGTGGTCTTCAGATAGAATGCAGGTTTAAGGCACTTCCGCATTGGCTTAATTTTCCAACCCAGAAGCTACGTCCATGTTTTACTGTCCATGAGTTTAGTTGACTAGATGTCCAATGAATTTGTTCACTCATCAAATTTAATTACATAGAAACATTGTTAGGCAATTTGCTTATACTTCCAAGCATTCATGCTGAAGAAAAATATCCTTAAAAAACATAATCCAAGCCCATTTGTAAACCAAGGATTTCAGGTGGATAGAAAATACAGATTCAAGTTAATTTAAGTTAGGGTAAATAAATAGCAGCAAAATGACTTAAATTTCTTGCTCTTATCATTTTAAATTCAGTATTTGGGCTTTCCATTTATACGGTTCAGCACCCATTAAATGGTTTATTTTGATTGGAGTTGAGCACGTCAGTTTTCTTGTTTCCAGCTGTTAAACAGAAAAATCTATTAATTTATCTGGAAAATGGTTGGTTGATTTGTTCTATAATGTATGCATTGATCAACAGACAAAAGAACGATAAATTAGTCTGACTGAAGGCATTTCTGAAACGACTCATCAGGACAGATGAGTTTCCGAGTCTCTTCCTCATATTTCAGCTGATTGCTTGATCTGTTAGCATGAAATTATTTCTGCCCGTATTCCTGAATGTTTTCTGTTTGTTTCCTCCAGCTCAGCCTCCATTCACTATGTGTCTGAGAGTTAAGTTCTACCCTCCTGATCCTGCTGCTCTCAAGGAGGAAATCACTCGGTATGACCTGTGGTGACTTTCACCTCAGATGAGTTGATAAAGGCTGTTTTTTTTTTTCTCTGAAGCTAAAGTTTACATTTATTCCAGTGATGAAAAGAGAGAGAAGGAGAGAGATGGCAGCTGTGCCTTGGCGTTGTTTTGTTTCTTCAGATTAGACTGTAGTACAGTTTGTGCTCTGAAACTTTTAGACAGAGCAAACATGTCTCGTTCTAAAACATTATTCATGTGCTTTCATAATTAAAAACATTATGATGAATATTACACAAAACACCATTTTCAAGAAGAGCTGTGAAACAGCGAGGAATCTAACAGCCTTCTGTAGTGGCTCTGAAAGATAATGGGTAGATGATTAAAAGCGACATCATGCAAGATTTTTGTGTGGAAATGCACACATTCTCCATATAAATGGGGTCCTGTCCTGTTAATTTATCACCCTAATCAGCACAAATTGGTGAAAGTAACAAATTCACTCTGACTGAACAGCTGTAAGTTCACACAGTGTTTGGATATGTATTCATTACCGATGGGAGAGTCTACTCTCTCACTGAGGTGTAATAACATGAAATTGTACTCTATTGTACCTAAAGAATACAGTGGGTAGATGAGATAGGGGGCAAAGGTTTCTAATTGAAAGTGGAGCCAAAATCAAGAAGAGAGAAAGGAGTGAGTACATGATTATTACAGAGCAGAGGGCAGAGCATGGTGCAGACCACAGAAGACAAATAATCAGTCACATACTCATTCTGTGTTTTCTCCCGCTCATTGTTTTGGGTGTGGACTGTTTGGACACTGTGTTAATGCCAAATTAAACTTCAGTAGAAAAGAAAAATAATCAGCTTTTCCATAGTGTATAAATATACACTCACCAGCCACTTCATTAGGTACACCTGTTCAATCTAATCGAGCACTGATCTACTGGGATTTTCATGCACAACTATCTCTAGAGTTTACAGAGAATCATCTGAAAAAGAGAAAGTATCCAGTGAGCAGCAGTTCTCTGGGTGAAAATGCCTTGTTTGATGTGTTGTGCGTTGAGAGATGCTCTTTTGCATACCTTGTACAGAAGAGCATCTCTTAACGCACAATACATGGCAGAAGACCACACCGGGTGCCACTCCTGTCAGCTAAGAACAGGAAACTGAGACTGGAATTTGAACGGACTCACCAAGATTGGACAACAGAAGATTGGAAAAATGTTGCCTGGTCTGATGAGTCTCCATTTCTGCTGCAACATTCAGATGGTAGGGTCAGAATTTGGTGTAAACAACGTGAAAACATGGATCCATCTTGCCTTGTATCAACAGTTGCGGTGGTGTAATGGTGTGGGGGATATTTGCTTGGGCCCCTTAATGCACTTGAGCATCGTTTAAATGCCACAGCCTACGTGAGTATTGCTGCTAACCATGTCCATCCCTTTATGACAACTATGTAACCATCTTCTGCTCAAATCATCTCAAACTGGTTTCTTGAACATTACAGTGTACATTCACTGTACTCAAATGGCCTCCACAGTCACCAGATCTCAATCCAGTGGAGCACCTTTGGGATGTGGTGGAACGGGAGACTCATATCATGGATGTGCAGCTGAGAAATCTGCAGCAACTGTGTGATGCTATCATGTCAATATGGACCAAAATCTCTGAGGAATGTTTCCAGCACCTTGTTGAATCTGTGCTGTGAAGAATTAAGACAGTTC
>VUQI01059828.1:0-11543 GCA_015106735.1 Paratilapia polleni
GCAAAGGCAAGAATTGTGAAATAATAAAACCCAACATGCTCCACACTTCAATAAACACACACACTTTACTTGTCAGAAGATTTATATTTTTTTTTCTTCTTTTAAGTTTCTTCTCACTTTAAGATTAGAATATTGTTCATGGTCCACGGGGCGGTGGACTGTTATCTCTCCTGTATTTTCATTGATTTCCAACACGTCCGTGGGTTCTATATCAACACCTTGACCATGTATCTGAAAAAAGGCGAGGTGCTTCTCAATTTGAATCTGTATTGGAGACAAGACAGAGCAGCAGTATATTTTGGAATTATCTTTCTGCATCGCATCTTATGTTTTATGTTGTAAGACACTGTGATTTTAGCAGATACTCACTTTGCCCAGTGAATATGGGAAAGGCCCCGTATAGCCTTCATCAATAGTAAAGGAATCGATGATCCAATTTCTTTTTTGACGCAGCAAAAGTTGTGAAGATGATCTGTGGACTCCCCAACACTGCAGAATATTGCAATGGAAAAATTTATATTCATAAATGTGGGTTGTATGGTTCTGGGTATTATTTTAAAATTGTTTACAGATTTTTAATCTTTAAACACTGAATGGAACTCTGTATAATGTTGACACACATAATCTGCATCTTTTGTATTCAACAAGAAATGTAAATAATTACCTAACATAGCTGTACAATTCTTATTGAGCTCATTCATACATGCTTCTTTTACTTCTTGTATATGGACCGAAATATACTATATATGTTAGTAAATTATCATTATTCTCATGTTGTTAGAATATGATAATGAAAACTCTTTTTGAAAACAATGCCTCATGTTGAAATCTAAGGGCGAAGCAAGAAATTAATAAGCAATGTTTTAAAGACTTAACCCTTACCAGAATCAAAAGAAGAACTGGGTGTATTATCTCCATAGTATATCCAAATGATGGCTTGTTTTGAAGTTAGTTAATCGCAGACTACTCTTTGAATGCACTTGAGTGGAAATTCCGCTGCATGCCAATGTGGGCTTTGGCAGACAGATACATGTCAGTGGGAGGGATATGTTGATAAATGCGTCTTATAGGTTCAGCCAGTTAGTAATCCGAATCTGTATCAGGTGTGTACACCACATTGGATGTGTGAGGTTTTTCCTTTTTTACTGGATGTGTGAGTAGCTTCATTGGAAAACTGTATTGTAATTATGCAGAAACGTTTTAAAACATAGAATGATTAGCTTACATATAGTGTATATATATCCTTACATACGGTGCCAAAAAAAAAAAAAAATGCGATCCACATTAGATGAAGCATAATTAAAACTACAGATGCAAAAATACATTGCTCAAAAAATTAAGGAAACATTTTATCATCAGTATAACACAAAGTCTGTTAAACTTCAGAGATATCAGTTTTTCCAGTTAGGAAGCATGAACGATCTGCTTTGTAAATGAAGGTGACAAAGGAGTGCAGTGGCATTCGCCTGAGAACACCAGAACTGGCAGGTTTGCCACTGGGACCCTATTCTCTTCACAGATGAGAGCAAGTTCACACTGAGCACAGTATACCAATGTGAAATAGTCTGGAGATGCTGTGTTGAACACTATGCTACCTGCAACATAATCCACCATGAGTGGTTTGGCAGTGGGTCATTGATTGTATGGGGAGGCATCCTTGGAGTGTCACACATACCTCCACTTGCTAGCCAATGGTAACCTGACTGCTGTTAGGTACCAGGATGAAATCCTCAGACCCATTGTCAGACCTTATGCGGGTGCAGTGGGGCCCTGGGTTCCTGGAGTCATGTGGCCAGAGTGTGCTGGCAGTTCCTGGATGATGAAGGCATTGGTGTGATTAACTGGCTCTCACGTTCCCCAGAGCTGAATCTAATTGAGAAACTCTGGGACGTTATGTATTGGTGCATACAACGCTGGAAATCCAGTAGCTCACTGATGTGGGGGTCATAAACATTACTGGAACATATTATGACTCAAGTTGAATCAACCTGTGATTTCAATTTTCAACTTTGACATTTGTATCCAGCTGATGAGTAATGTTTCCACTAACAATTGTCATGCCATTTTATTCCTAATGAATTACAAAATGTATATCAATAAACATTTTCAACTTGAATATTTCATTGATCAAGATCATTGAGATGCGACGTGTAATTGAAGTGTTTCCTTAGTTTTTTTTGAGCAGTGTGAATAAAATATGAACACATGAACAAAAATGAGAACATATATTCTCTGGCTTGCTTGCTTCAAATAGTTTGATATTATGTAAATAAAACATGAAATTTTACAGTATATTATAAAATACACAGTATCATATTAACTAGCACACAAGGACACTTATTTGCACTTGGTAAACATTTCTAAAACATTTAAATGTAGTTGAGTCACACCAAAATTGTTATAAGGCAATTATCTGCACATAACTAGGACTTTGCTTTATTGATGGAGCTGATTTTATTGTTAGTGTTTCTTTTAATTTTTGATTTTATGTCTTTAATGCGGAATCGTATTTATTACTATTACTGCAGTTATTTTACTGCCCGTGGTAGCATTGTCTGTAAAAATTAAGCTATGCTGTGTACTGCACTATTGCAGGTTATTACAGTTTGGCACAGAACTTCATTCATAAGACAAACAGAGAATCCCCAAAATACTGGGACAAAATTATATGTTGCAGAAAAACTCCAAATGTCATTGTGGCCCAAGTTATTACAAATCAAAGCTTTTTATTAAATAGTCAACTCATAAATCATTCTTAGTTGAACACTAGACAGTAGATGGTAAACATGAATTACTTATATGCATTATATGCATTCTGGTGTTCAGTAGTGTTTAATATATTTGTTATTTTCAGATGATCATCATAATCTGACCAAGATGGCCTTGTTAGAAAGACTCATGGACTATATGAGGAATTAGTATAATCAAAAATAACATCGTTCTTTAACAAGCAAACATAAATCTACTGAGCCACATTCTGGCTCAATCACCCTCCACTGGGAGGGTGAGAAGGAATCACATTTTAGTAACAGTAAGCCTTTGTTTTACCTGTGACGGGAACCCCCTTCCCCCACCCCTCCCAAAAATAAAACATGACTTGTCAGACCAGTTCAATTCAGTTTAATGTAGTTCAGTTAAATGTTACTTTATTAGTACAATATCCTAAGATAAACCCATACCAAGGATCATTCTATAGTAAATTAAAGACCTCATAATATTAAAGAGAGAAAAACAAAAATTCTCCCTTGAGCAGGCACTTGGCAACAGTCAGGAAAAGCAACAGATAAACCAGCATGGAATGCTTTGGGCATATCTTGTCAAAAGTGCCTTTACTGTACAGTAAGTACATGAGCATATTTTTTCATCTTTTAAGTATGATTACTGTTTTATTTACAATGTTCAGAACTGCTTAGAAAAGAGGGTTAAAGTAAAAATTTGGGCACCATTTTACAAGTATCTCAACTTGTAATTCCTTATTGTAAGCAGCTAAGAATCTTTACAATCTTGGTTCAGGGTATTTCCTGCAAAAGGCTTCAACGACTTTGAGAGTGGGCCTGTTGCAGGCACTGCTCTGATGAGGTCTAGCCAAAGATTTTCAATATTGTCAATGAGACTCTGAAGGCCACAGCAAAACCTTAAGGCTTACTACATTTTGGATTTATGTGTTCATAATCATTTTATCCACAGTTTGCTGGTATTTAATTTAATCCATTATTCCCTCTACCTGTTAAATGGTTCCTATTTAAATGGCCCCTCTGCTTTACAATTAGAGAACTTCTTTTTGTTTAATTCAGCACCCTTTTTTTGACCAGATGTTCTACGTAAAGATTATGAGACCACAACAGGAGTTTCCAAAATGCACCCTCCATGTTTAGATGTTCACTTGCAAACTCTTGATGGAAAGTTAATTAAAAGTAAAACATCTTAGGAATGGGTTGTAAAGTCTTTCAGGTCTTACAGGCATTTCTAAAGCTTCTGAACTTGACAATACATTTGTGACAATTGTGGTAAAGATGCGATGAAGTCATTGCTGTACAGAACTAAATGAATACAAGGCTCAACAGAGCTACTACTTTTTTTCTGCCTGGCTGTAGTGCTAAAAAGTAAACTGGGTTGGATTTTTTGTCTGTTAATTGTTTGATTGCCTTTTTATAGGCAAGAAAGTTAGGTGAGAAAGAAAGTTTTTAGACATTGTTTTCTATTTCTAAATGAAATTCTTCACACAGAGTGAATTACTTTTCATTCCTTTTTTGTGATATCTGCTTTAAAAAGTATATTTGTGAATTTTACTTAGGAATTGGCCTCTTCAGATTCATTCCCTTATTTTTCAGAGGTCCAACAGTTTTTTAGTGGTGTCACCTTTATTTGTAGCACATTTAAAACACAAACTGACACAAGTGCTTTCAATTCAAGACAAGTTTTTCATAATACAAATTTTTATAACTGAAAGAAAAGAAATGGATTAAAATTTATAAGACATTTATATTAATTATTACAGCCTTTAAACATTACAATGAAAGTAAAAAAAAGAGATAAAAAGTATAAAAAAAAAACCCAATATGACAACCACACAAGCAGTATAAACATAAAACATAAAAGCAAAACTAAGAAAGAAAAGAAAAGAAAAAATTAAAAGAAGAAGCTGAGTAAAACCAACAACAAAACACAAAAAAGTAATGATAATTATAAGAAAATTAATTAAATCTGCTGTAGCAATCAAAATTTCAGTCATCATTACTAAATACTACTTCTACTATAAATGATAAAAAATAACATAATCTTCTCCACGCCCGGTCCAGCCTCTGTTCCGCCTACCTCCTCTTCCGGGAGGAGACGGGGCTCCCGCTGTCACCGCTCCTCACCCCAGCCAGAACCTGCCTTTTCACCTCTGTCTGGCAAGGCCGGTCCTCTTGAGACTACTTCCATGGCCTCCCCAGAGACAGTTGCCCTGCAGAGGCGCACCTCAGAGACTATTGCTCCACATGGGTCTGCCAACGCTAGGCCCGTCTGCCTCTCCCAGAGCCACAGCCAGAGCCGGAGCCGCCTGCGCAGCCAGAGCAGCCACAGCCAGAGCTGGAGCCGCCTGTGCAGCTCATGCAGTTGCAGTCACAGCCAGAGCTGCAGCCAGAGTCGCAGCCAGAGCCAGAGGCCGAGTGTCCAGAGCCAGATGATCCAGGGCCCGTGTCCGAGGAGCCCCTTCCAGAACCTGCGTCCGAGGGGCCCGTTCCATGACCCGTTCCAAAGCCCGTGTCTGAGGGGCCCATTCCAGAGCCCATATCTGAGCAGGTGTCCAAGGGGCCCGATCCAGAGCCCGTGTCCGAGGGGTCCGTTCCAGAGCCAGAGCCCGAACCGGAATCGGAGGGCCCGTTCCAGAGCCTGCCCCGAACTGGAGTCGGAGGGACCCACACCAGAGCTGGAGCCCATAGGTCAGCCACCGGAGGGGCTCCTCCATTGTCAGCGCCCACCAGCCAAGCCACCGGAGGGGTTCGCCTCCTCCACCGCCCACCAGCCAAGCCATGGAGGGGTTCCGCTTCCTCCGCCGCCAGCCAAGCCACCGGAGGGATTCCGCCTCCTCCGTCGTCTGCGCCAGCCTCCTCGTCCTCCAGAGGATCGCCTCCGTCTCCTGCTCTCTACTTTTTTGTTTTGGTTTTGGCAACTTTGGCAACTTATGACAACTTATTTATCTCCACGATCCTGGATACTGTAACAACTGAAGTAATTTATTGTGAGATTATGAAATTAATCAAAAAAGTTCAGATCTGACAGGGATGTCAAATACTCTAGTTGAGTATATTTCCAATGTTTATTTTATTTTTTTTATTTTTATTTACTATATCTGAATCCCAAAATTGAAACAGAAAAACTACCCAATGAGCACATAGCTGAATATGTGGACCCAGCCCTAGTTGGGATTGTGGATGCTTAGGTTTGTGCTTCAGTGATGCCTGTTTGTTTCTATTTTTGTTTGATGAAATGAAATGATGTGTCTCCTTAAAAGGCTTTTTGCTGTTTCCATATGTATTGAGGGTTAGACATCTTGGGAGTCGTAACTTCAATAAAGGATGGCCATTTTCTGGAGAGGAAATCAGTCTGTCAATTCTGAATTCAGGTTGCGAGGTCCATGATGGTCTCAGATCAGAGGTCCATGATCTGAGATTATTCCTGGATGAATTTCAGAGTCCTGACTAATTTAGTTGTAGGTGCATTTTTGGTTTAAGGGTTTTAAGATCACCAACAATCACTGATGTCCTAGATCTTCCATGCATTTAGAGTAGAATAGAACAGATCTTTATTGTCATTGTTTACAAAACAATGAAAAATCGTTCAGCATCTCTAGGTTTGACAGCAAAAGACAAAAATAGACAAGAATATAAATATAAAATAAATAGAGGTAAATACAGTGAGGTAGTATACAGAATTATAGTGAAAATGATGCAAAAGTCTTGAGCCACAACTCATTTCGTTATATTTTGCTAGGAAAATAGGAAATAAGTGCAGCAATTAATTGAAACAGAATGGAAACATGGAAATATTGTATACAAGACAAAAGCAGAGTTTGTACAATTCTATGTTCTTGAAAGTCAATATTTGGTATGACCACATTTATTCTTGAAGTCTCTTAGGCAGGCTTTCTTGTAATTTCTTTAAGTAGTCTTCAGGAATAGTTCTCCAGGCTTCTTGAAGGACATTCAAAGCTCTTCTTTGGATGTTGGCTGCCTTTTGTTCCATTCTGTCAAGATGATCCCACACTGCTTCAATAATGTTGAGGTCCGGGCTCTGGGGAGGCCAATCCATGACTGATCCACTGTTCCACTGTGTTTTTCTATGCAGGTATGCTTTTACTGTATTGGCAGTGTGTTTGGGACCATTGTCATGCTGAAAAATAAAGCCATTGCCAATCAGATGCTTTCCATATGGTATTGCATAGTGGATCAAAATCCGACTACTTTTCTGCATTCATAAGTCCATCAATTTTGACAAGATCCCCAACACCACTGGCTGAAATGCAGCTCCAAACCATGACAGAACCACCACTGTGTTTTACATATAGGGGTTGGCACTCACTGTTGTACCTCCATCCTGACCTCCCTCATACATGCTGAGGAAGATTTGAACCAAAAAATTCAAATTTTAATTAATCACTTCATAAGACCTGTTGTCACTGATTTTCAGTCCAGTTCTTGTGTAATTCAGCATACCCCAGGCTTTTCTCCCTTTTTCACTTCCTTAAGAATGGCTTCTTGACAGCCACCCATCCACTGACACCATTTCTGATGAGGCTTCAGCAAACAGTGATGGATCTGTCATGAACTGCAGAGTTAAGGACCCAAAATGCAGACTCAAAGACTGACAGATGTAAACAAAAAGCAAACCTTTATTAAGGGCAATAGCAAAGTCCATAAAAGAAACAGCAAACTAAATCCATAATAGCAGGGAGCACACCAGGAGCAACAACAAAGAGGATAACAGACACTGAGACAAAGACTGAGGGGAAGATACCACAATATATACACACAGAGGGTAATTAGGGGAAGTGGACACAGCTGGGGAAAACAAGATGCAGGTGCAGACAATCAAGACAATGAGACAGGAAGGGAAGTAAAACTAAACACAAGACACTAGAAATAACAGGAAGTGAGAACCATAACTGAATGGGGAAATGCAGACACATGCCTAAGTTAACACGTGGGAACTGACACACAAGGATGAGACGGGAACACCAAGGGAAGAAAAATAAATGCAACAGTAACTGGGACTAAACACTCAAGATTGAAAATACTGAGGACTAACACAAAGATGAAAATGTAAACAATAAGCAAACTAATAACCAGAATATATTTAACAATAAGCAGAACAGAAGTCCAAAAACTCAAAGTGCTGGGTCAAAACCCCAGGACTGAGGGACCAGATGCACTTCTCAGGTCAGGATTTTTTCCTATTTATTAACATGGCTTTCATATACTGCTCATCTGCTGAAGATAGTTTATTAGGTCTGCCACTTCTTCTTTTGTCCTCCACTTGTCCCATTTCCTCAGATTTTTTTAAGGACACACTGCACACCATGCTGTTTTACACCAGGTTTTCTAAGTGATTCACCTTGTTGGTGCAAAAGTACTATTTTAGTCCTCTCGAACTGTGTTATCTTTGGCATTTTTAGTAGATTCACCTAAAGAAATGGAAACAAATTATTTGTTTTTGCAACAGGCTGCTAGTAAGAAAATTGCCTAAAAATATAATTTAAAATTGGTTCTTTGCTAAGTGGCCTGTTATGTGTAGACACAACATTTGTTCATGCTTTCAGTTAGGTGCCTTTTTTATGCTTGAATGACCCATAGGTCAGTGTTAAGTGACTTAAACCAAAAAAAACAACAAAAAAACCCATTCCTCATAAAAAAGTAAGGTGAACAACCAGCCAATGTCTAAAGAAAACCTTTGAAAGGCCTTAAAAAAGCCTGGAAAAATTCTTTTCTAGGCTCCACTTTTTTGTAGTCAAAACTACAAAAAAAAAACCTACAAAAAAAGTCTGGCTCCTTGGAAGCAAAATGTAAAGAAATGAGGGGTGGCTCAAGACTTTTGCATAGTATTGCATATAGTGCAAAAAGATGAGAGTGACATGGTATATGCACTTTTAGTTCTTCAGGTAAAGATTTACACCACAGTCTTGGGGAGGAGAGGATGAGTTACCACCTGTGTTGGGGACCACCTGTGGTGAGAAGCTGTTTTTTTAATCTGTTACTTTGGGTTTTGATTGAGGGCATAGGGGAGAATAGGTGATATTCAGGGTGGGTGTGTTCCTTTATAATATAACTAGGTTGATTTACATTTTGAGAATATCTACTGGAATCTGATAATGGATTTAAAGCTTCACTTTTTAGGCTGTCATTGCCACTTGTTTAGCCACTGAGCTGAAGGAAGCGTCAGTTTCCATAATTCCTATGAAAAGACTTAACAATTACACCACTCCTAGCTGGAGTTAGAAAAACATAACTGCCAAGTTTTCTCCCAAATGTTTTGTTACCTAGTTACAGTTCATATCTTTTTTTCCTGAGAAGTGATTTCATCACTGATGATAAAAGGTTACAAAGCTGTTCAGAATACATTGTCATGTTTGATGTTTGCTGGAACATGCACAGCAAATAAAAAAAAAAAAAAGTCGAGGAAACTTCCTCTTTTGATGTATTTCAAAAAGCAAACAATTTGATCCTCATTGCCTGTGATCAAATGTTGCAGTCAAATTCATATAAAACAAAAGGCCCCACAGATCAGTGATATGGAAAAATTAGTTGTATCCGTAAGTTTACACCATCATTTCTATGGAGTTAGAAACAGATTAGGTGTCAGCTATTAGAACCTTCTTACAGAGTGATGGGGGGAATTTATTTACTTCTCCTACTAAGTAGGAGTGTGTGGTGTTACTGTGTCTCTAAAGAGGTCTTCAGAAAAAAGGTTGTAAATTCCTTTGAGTCTCAAATGATCCTCAAAATATTTGAAACAAGTTATTCCACTTTGTGGAAAATAATGTACATGAGGTGTAAATTTCCATTGACTGCCAGTTTGTCCAGAAGTCTCCAAGAACCTCTCACAAGAGCTGTAGGTAACTCTAGAAACTGGTGTTAAGTGCAGGCGTCTGCAAGCACAAATTTGACCCGCATGTGAGGGCTGCCAAAAAAAAAAAACTGCTGGCAGAGACCTTCCACCAACCTGGTGCTGGCACCAGATCTTGATTTTTTTTTTTTTTTGTTTGTTTGTTTTTGCACAAAAAACACTGGTAAAGCACTACAAGAAATTCACTGATGAGGAATGCAGCCCCCAGCTTCTGTCTGCCACAATTTTCTACTATTGAAATGCTTGCCTTTTCAAGTATTTAAAAAAGGTTTTACTATGTCCTAAAGCAAAAAGGCTTTCTAAGCCATTACTGGCAGCACTGATGAAATCACTTCTCAAGAAAACAGATAACAATTGTTATTGGACAACACCCTGTGTGGGAAGCTTCAAAAAAGCCTTTGGAGGGGCAAGCTTGCTTTGGGAACAGAGAAACCCCCTGTGTGTTCTTGTCTGAATGGTCATTGAATACTTGATTTATAGATTAGATATAGTATAGTAAGAAAACTATACACATACTATAACATTACTACAATAATATCAAGGCCTTTTCTGCTATGTTAGCAGCATTTATAGATAAAGGATAACTAAAATGTTGCCATTTTTGTGATTAATCCTGTGGTTCTCAAACTTCTTCTGGCATGTCACATTTCAGAAGTTGAAAAAAAGTTCATGTTCCACACCCCACATTTTTTATTAACCATTAACAATAAAAAAATATCCAAGTTGAAGTTTAGGACAGTAAAAGTAAGCAAGATAGCATCAGCAATCTCAGTTTCCTTTTTAACCCTGATCCTCCACATTCCACTTACACTGACTTTATGCCAGAAGCACTGTAATAAATAAAAGTGAAGTTTAAGATACTTTACATGTCTACATGCCTAAAGCAACACCTTTAGTGCCTTCACCTGTCTGTGTTACTGTGTTTTTTAATTCTTTATAATACATGTTATGTGTTTTTATGGTTCCTTACAAAGAATTTTTAGTTGTAGTAGAGTAAAGTTCTGAAGGTTAACTAAGCTTAAGGTAAAGGGCAGAGTTTTAGTTTTGCAAATTACTGTCTGTGCCTCGCCTTAACTGCCCGCTGGCATTTCTCCTAAGCAGTAATTAAAAGAAAACAAGTTGGCCATATGTACCATACAACTTAGAGACAAAAACACAACAAAGCATACTGTCAGATAAAACTGCACGTCACCACTGGTTTTGGCAGCAGTACAGCAACTGTCATAACTTTTACAACCAAAGCTCAAAAACTGGATCAAGTACTGGGTTTAAGAATTACAGGCAGGGTGAGAAAACAGACAACCCAACTCAACCATATAGTGATATTTCTGAACCCACCTTTTAAGTATTTTAGTGAGGGTAGGATTGTGCAAACATAAACTGAAAAAAATCTAATTAATTACTGTGGTTAAAAATTGTGATAATTGTGAAAATTGGGATAATTTTAAATAGTGCAGTATTTCAACCCCAAAACTGCATCTTTCAGCAAGGCAAAAATCTGTCCAAAAATACTACGTTTCAGTTTGATTCCTGGAAAACATTTTTTTGACAAATATACAAGTTTGATTTCCACGATTTTGCTACAGAATCCAATTTAAAATTTTTCTTTATTACTTTTAAATCACTTCATGGTATGGCTCCATTTTATATGTAAGAACTCCTGACCCCTAACCAGATCAGTGAGTCAACTGCTGTTACCATTTCCACGGTGCAAGCTTAAAACAAAGGGGAACCACGCTTTTATTGGTTTAGTTACCACACGATGGAACAGCTTCCACTTACTATTAGATCAGCTCAATCAGCTCAACACTTCAAAAAACCTTTTAAAAACCCACCTGTATACACTTGTTTTTGTATAACATTTTGGTGTCTTCTTCTTGTTTTAATATTGCTTTCTTTATTATTGTATTTTTTAATTTCTTCTTGTTCTCTCGTAT
>VUQI01059835.1:2983-19539 GCA_015106735.1 Paratilapia polleni
GAAGCTCTCTACGCACTGTTCTTGAGCTAATCTGAAGGCCACATGAAGTTTGGAGGTCTGTAGCTATTGACTCTGCAGAAAGTTGGCGACCTCTGCGCACTATGCACCTCAGCATCCGCTGACCCCGCTCTGTGATTTTATGTGGCCTACCACTTCATGGCTGAGTTGCTGTCATTCCCAATTGCTTTCACTTTGTTATAATACCACTAACAGTTGACTGTGGAATATTTAGTAGCGAGGAAATTTCACGACTGGACTTATTGCACAGGTGACACCCTATCACGGTACCATGCTGGAATTCATTGAGCTCCTGAGAGCGACCCATTCTTTCACAAATGTTTGTAGAAGCAGTCTGCATGCCTAGGTGCTTGATTTTATACACCTGTGGCCATGGAAGTGATTAGAAGACCTGAATTCAATGATCTGGATGGGTGAGTGAATACTTTTAGCAATATAGTGTACCTCCAACTGCAATAAAGGGTCTTTGTTACTCTTTCAAGACCCTGCAAACCATACTAGTACTAACACTCCATCTAACTCTGTCAGCAAACGCAAATGTCAAAATTATGGAGTTTTACTAAAATTTCTAACTGTCATGTAATGACTGAAATACAGATTCACACAACTAAAAACACATTTGCATGACTGTAACATGTTTTGTGTCAGTGCAGACAGGTGACTGAGGATAGAGGATTACATGTGCATGTAGTAGACAGCTGGGAGTCTTAATCTTGTTCTCACTTGTTGCCACTGATTCTTACAGAGGTGATATCAGGTTGTATGGAGGGCCTGCTCAGTTCCTACTCAGGGCCTCTGCCTCCAAGCCAGCAGCAGCAGCTGGTGACTATGGACCACAGTGCCTACAACAATGACCCCTTCCAGCAGGGCCTCACCCCACCACAGATGCCTGGTGACCACATGAACCCCTATGGTCAGCATACTCTGTAATGATTGTATCTGTTTTGCATTGTGGACTTTGCTTTAGGTGTTCTCTGTATTCTCGTGGTTTCCTCCCATATCACAGTGGATTGGAGGCACTTGATCAAAAATCCAGTGATTTCTTGAATTGACTGGGGAGGTTAATCACAATTATTGGACTTTATTATTGCTTTTAATGCTTTCTTATTAGGCTATGTCAAATTTAATTCAGCTGTATCCATATAATGCAAATCATGGCATGTATTATCTCAGGGGTCTTTGAATAGTAACATTAAAATAAACAATTAAATCTTACAGTATTTTAGAAAGAAAGCCATTACAGTAGTATCCTACCTACCAAACTCTTGCTGAAAAGATGCTGAAGATGGCAGATGTCTAAACAACTTTTAGATTTGGTTAAGAATTAAAAAGATTACTTTTTGTGCTTCAGTTTTCAACTTAATTAAGACTGGCCAGCCAGATTTAGCTCAGAAAACAACATTCAACACTGGGGAGGAACAAGAAAAAACCTCTGACAAACCAGACTCTATGTTTGTGGCTCCACCATGAGGCCCACTACTCTCATTATTTATGCAACTATTTGTTGCAAAAATTTGAAACATGTAATTGCATGTAACTGATCATGATCATGTCAAAATGATTCAAGAATTGATATGAAAAGAAAAGTAATGTTTATTATTATGATTTCATCATGCAAAGTGTTAATGGTTTATAGTAAATAGACTTTAAAAAAATGTGCTCGATAGATTTTACCAAGCACCTAAAAGTGCTCCAAAAATTCCCACAGCTAACAGTTAAGTGTCCTATAGTGATTCCATAAAAGACTTTTTGTCTCTGACGACTTTGTCATGTATTGGTTGTGTGGCAGGCAGGAAGAGGACCCAAATGCAGGACTCGGAGACACAACTTAACTCAAAAGGTCAGCTTTTAATGCTGTCAGTCCAGGAAGATTACTAAGTACAGCAATCCAAAAATCAGAGAACTCAGGAAAACTAAGAAACACTGGGAACCCAAGGTCAGAGAACACATAGCAACATGGGACGATGCAACAAAGGACAGAGGAGAACTGAGACAATATATACACACCAGGGGTAACGAGGGGAACGGGGAACAGCTGGGTGGAACAAATCAGGGATGACGAGATAAGGGAAGCTAAGCTAAACGCAAGGCACAGAGAAGAACAGTTACAAAAATAAAACAGGAAGTAAGACACAACAGAAAGAAGCTATAACTTGACACAGGGAGGACAGAGGCAGGAGAACACAGAGATAAAGACAAGACACAAGGAGGAATAGAACGGGAATATAAAGGGAACTAACTAAAGAATAACATCAACTATAAGAGCAACTAGAACAGACAGAAGACTTAACTAACAGAAGAGAAAATAAACCATCAGGAGATAAACAAGATTTCCAACCTCCACGATATAAAGGACTAAAAATAAACACAAGTGTCGCTGAAGAAATGAATATAACTAGTTCCCACCTATGTACAAAAGAAACCAGGAACAGAACTAAAAATATAATTCGATCTCAAAACCAAAAGGGATAATAAATTCACAAAACTCAAAACCCTGGGTCCAAGACCCAGGGACCATGACAGGCCTCTGCTTAACCAATCCAAGATAAGGTTTAATGTGACAGCTCTGCAGGATGGCCAAGATAGAGACTACAAAGACAAGTGGACAGACACTAAATAAAGCCCAACTTGGGTGGAGAACAAGTAGAGGTGATGGAACTGAAGCTAAAGTGAGACAAGATAAGTGGATGGAGGGTTTACAAAAAAAAAAAAAAACGCAGATCAAATTCAGTTTAAGACTGGCAACCTGTCCAGGGTGTACCCTGCCTCTCGCCCTATGGTAGCTGGGATAGGCTCCAGCCCCCACCCACGACCTGAATAGGATAAGTGGAAGAAAATGGATGGATGGATGAAAATTCAGTTTAGGAAACATGAATTCAATCTGATTCCAGAGGAGGGTTAGAATTTACAACAGGCTTAGTAAGTTTATGTTGAAGCTCATTAAGAGGGCCAGATTAAAGATCATGCTCAGACAGAGGTGTACTTTTGTGAAGACAGCTTCAGACTCGGTCAGAGTGACTGATGTTTAGGCTGAGGCAAAGAAACCATTTGTTGTCAGGCTCAGGCCAAGAGGCAGATTCACTCCTAAGCAGAGAGACGACTGAATGTTCAAGATCATATAGAAAGACAGATTATGGCTTAGGCTCAGGCAGAGAGACAACAGGCTCCACATTGTTACATGGGCTCATGTCAAGGCTAACATATTTAGATTTTTAGGTTCAAGAGGATAGATTGATGAAGACTTAGGTTTCATGTTTGCAGATAGGGAGGCAGATTCAGGCTTATGCTCATGTTCAGGCTGACGTTCAGAAAAAAAAAAAAATCTGACTCAGGCTCAAACAGTGCTGTAGCAGCAAGTGCAATGCATCTCAAGGGACTGGACTGCTGGAAAACAAGGAACCTTAACAACTAGAAAACCGATAGATATGGGGACTGGAGGAGAATGCTCAAACTGGGAGAAAGAAGGAAGGTTAACTGTCTGGAGGCAAAGGGATAACTAGCTGTTGCAAAGCCAGCAGATGTGTATTTTAAAAAGAAGCTCCTTAAAAGAGACACAGATAAGCTAGTTGACAGAGGAGAAGAGAATTAATGACCACTGAGCACAGTGGCTGGCTAATGAGAAAGGGGAGGATGTGCAACCAACTTGCAGAGCAGAGGAGTTGACGGACTGGATGACTCTGGGGGCGGCTGGCCAGCAGAGGATCTGAACTCCTGCGCAGCAGAAAATGTGCCCCAGGAATCACAAGGGAACAGGCTAGGACAGCGGTGGGACCAGGCGGTTTGAATTGATGTGAATCCTGTGAGATGACAAGCAGAGAGTCAACAAATGAAGCCTGCTGATACTGAAAGTGGATCTCTGACTCATTTGAAATTGAAAGTAGATTTTATTTATCCTGCTTAATTTCCTCAGCGCTCCCCCAGTGTTCTGACATCAGCATCAATATAGGGCCTGGGTTTTTTAAACCGATGACAAAGAAATACATTGTGATACATTTCTTTCAGGAACATAAATATTTTTTAATTAAATAATAAAAACAATTCTGTTGACAAAATAATCAAAACCTTTTTAAAATAATAAGTGAATATAAATCACTTTTTAAACATTAACCTTTAAGTTTAACTATTATATATAAGGTTAATTTTAGTTTGCAGCAAAAAGATAAGGTTCAATAACAAGCTGATGCATTTTCATTTTAAATTTCAAGTGTGGGGATAGGTAAGTTTTGGACAGTCTACCCACTTTTGTATTTGCACTGACCTCAAATATTATTCCCAAGAAAAAAACAAACTGAGGCAGATTTTCACCTCAGAAAGAACAAAAGGCATTACCAAGTTATCCAAGCAACTGACTGAGAAAAACATTTCAGGTTCAGGTTATTTGCTGAGTGTTTGTGAAGCCCTTTTAGCAGTGGTCCCAATGCACGAGTGACAAATAGTGGTTTCTTAACCCCAAAGAGAAATATGACTGGCGCATCTAATCTTTGTCAGTACAGTTTAAAGTAAGAGAAGTTTTGTTTGCTGCTTTAAATGCAAGGCAATTGTAGAATAAGGCGTCCCTGTGCTCAGAATGAAAGTATTACTTTACTCTGTCTATTCCCCTGACAGGTGTCTTTCATGTTGCTTGTTTGACTGAGTTCTTACATAGAGCTCATCTCAAAAAAACACTAATGAGTTATCATTTTCTCTTACAAAATGAACACATCATATTTTGTCTTTAATAGAAAACACTAATGCTGACAAGGGGTTTTCAAAATCTAGTAGCTGAAAGAAGTGAAGTAAAACAAATATGAAAGTAGTCCTGAGACAGTGAATAAGGATGATGAATAACTGAAGACAGAAGAAAACCTTTTGCAGATGTCAAGTTTCTGCAGGAATAACTCATCTAAAAGCTCTCTTTTATGTCGTTTTTTTTTTCAGAAAGGAAAAGTCATTTGACTATATCACTTAGATTCATGCAACAAATGTTATGTAACCAATAATTTGCATTTAAAAAGGTATGCTCAACACTTAAAGACAGTTTGCATTCAGCTTGAGTGCACACTCGGGAGTTTGGTCTGTGGACTGATGAGACAATTTCTTGGAGCCCATGGTCTTGCCCTATCCCCACGCCAGCTGCCTTTCATGTTGCCTGCTTGGCATATAGAGTTCTCAAATTAAATTTCTAATGAGGCCGCCAAGTGTGAGAAAACATGTCAGCTATACACTTTACAAACTTTCTCAAAGCTGCAGCTCTCTGAGACTTGCCTGCATGCAAACTTATGTCCAAGTCTGCCATCAACCGTCCTAAAAGCACAGCTCAAGACTTTATTGATTTCCTTGCTCCTCTCTACACTTTTCCTCTGATGGGCTATTTTGCTTGACACCTCTTCTCTCTCAGAGGCTCATCGTCATTGCTACTGTATGAACTAAGTGGCACATCTCCCCTCCAGCATTAATTAATAGCTTTGTGCTTCCTTCAGCTCATCTATTCCGTCAGACTAATTGCTAGCAGAAGCATCTCTGCTAATCCAATTTGGAGCCCTGAGTAATCTCTGGGAGCGTCTCAGGCATTATTGAGTATTTGTGGGAACCTGCAGTCCTAATGGTTACTGTCTGTGCATTTCATTTATCTGATCTCAGAGAAGGATAGCCACTTTTTTTCACACTTGCTTATCCTCACTTACAGCTGCAGCTTTACAGTACGCCATACTGACTGAATGGATTTGCTCTGTATGAGGTCTTTTTTTCCTCTCAGCATGTGTGCTGTTGACAGAATTGGCCTTTTGATAAGACATTCCTTCTCCTCAGCTCGCAGTCCTCTCCGAAAACTCAAAAATACAGCATTTCTACCATGAGGAATACAACACATGACAAAATTTGGGTGCTATAGAGTAATTATTGCAAGCAAATGGAATCACTGTTGTGAAATTAGGCAAGCTCAATCATCTGCCAGTAGTACTGTTAGTGCTAATTTTGGTTTCATCAGTAAAAGCCACAGTAAAAGGCTGGTGGAAGCTGAAATCCTTTCAACAAAGGTCACAACTAAACATTAGTGCCAATATAAATTACGTTATGAGATATTTATGTTTTACCTTTTATTAGTTTGCACATTTGAAACAGTAATTATAAAAGATATATGTACATAAACACATGTAAGGGTTAATATACTCAGCTCCTTTTGTTTGCTTTAAAATATGTTGGTACACTAATCAGTCACCTTCCTAGTATTGTGTAGGTCCCTCTTGTGCTGCTAAAACAGCTCTGAGCTGTCAAGGCATGGACATGGACCTCTAGGGTATCCTATGGTATCCGGCACCTGGATGCTGGCAGCATATCTGTTGGGTCCTGGTGATTGATGGGTGGGGCCTTTGAAAACTGAGCTTGTTCTGGCAAATCCCACAGATGCTCCATTGGACTGGGATCTAGTAGGTAGAGAGGCAGGCTTATGCCTTTCACAGTTTTTGCAGTGTAGTGGAGAACATTGTCCTGCCGGGGGAGGCTGCTGCTGTCAGGGGGTGCCATTTATGTACTAAAAGCATTAAAACAAAGTCCTTTGAGTAGCAAGTATTGGGAAACCAGTGTTTACAGGACTTTTAAGAAAAGCTCAAACTGATCAAGTTCTGTATTAAAACTAAGGAAAAATACTCTTCTCAAGCATGGTGACACAGGAGCAGCTAACAATTAGGGTGTACCCTTTGTGATGAGGATCATAATTCATGAAGACTTCCTGCACTACCCAACTGTGGTCACAGGGTGTCAGTATGCAGCTATGGATCAGCTGCAGGAGGACCAGCCTCCAACCTCTTATCTGTCAACTGAGACGTCCAGTGTGTTTTAGGAATTATTGGCTGTGGTTAAACACTGTTTGGATGGGAGTCTGGGGCCTGGCAGTACAGACCTGATGGTACATCCTGATGAGTTTTGGCTAGCTGGACAAATGTTTAATTTACTAAAGTGACAGTCTGGATGAATTGTGGGCACTTCACTGACAGGATACGACAGAAAATCAAGCGTGTACTGTATCTTACATTGTCAGGTCCTCTTTCTACACGCACATTTGTCTATCTAGCTTTGTGAGGACCAGCAGAATACATTCCTTAGCCCTTTACTGAAACCTTAACCAATCCTCAGTATAAACCTGATTCTAACTTGATCCTTAAAACCAAGTTTAAAGCCTCAAACAGCCTTTTGAAGGTATGTCAGAAAGTGAGGATCATCCAAAGAAACTGTCCCACAAAGACAGCCATAGAAGTGCACACACACACACACACACACACACACACACACACACACACACACACACACACACAAAGCCCATGTATTCAGGAAATATTGCATCATTTCTGATTTCTGCTCTTGTCACTAGAAATCAGCTGCCTGCAGTTAAGCTCGTAAAATGGCTCAATGCTTTTGTCTTTATTTATTGTTTACTGTGCAAATGGAAAGGGGCCAGGAAGCCCCTACAAAGACTGCAATCCTTCCATGGCCACTTGGAAGCTAATTAGTTGGATTAACTAACCTTCTGATTGCCACAACAAGGTTTTGTTGTGTCGCATCATTTGAATTAATGAGGCAAGTTGATTAGAAACCTGAACTGATAGAATTGTTGTGAAAAAGGGTTGATTCCCTCGCTGCAGAGTTATAAATATGCCTCATTTACTGTCACTGTTTAATGTCTGCTGGATGGTTCACTCTGATTTGATTTCAGTGGTTTGTCAGAATCAGAGGTCAGGTGATATATTTACGGTAAGTATTAGCACCAATTTGTGTGTAAAGAGAGAGTGAGTCAGAGTGAATGGCATTTTACAACCCTGTCAATCAGGCCAAGAACTTAAACTTTTCTACTGCTGTGACATTCAGATTAACATAATTGATTTAATATCAGTCTGTTCAGAAAGTGCATCATCAAAGTTTGAAAAGCGAGTGCCACTGACAGATTCTTCTGGCTTAGCACACTGGCAAATAATTCCTGAGTGTAGTAAATGGGTAAATAGTCATAAAAGTGAGAGCACTTGGCTATCTGCCTAAAATGGTCTTGAAAAGTTATCATCTCATTACAACGCTCATTTTTAATGAGCTGGAATTTGTCTATTAGTGCAGCAGAGTAGTCTAAACATGTTTGACTTCGAACAAGAATCCTCCATGATCATTTTACAAGGCTCCAGTATAAGTTTGGTTTACAGTGAACTCAAGTGAGCATTTTCATTTGGCTTTGGTATAGCACAAATTACTCTAATCTTTAATATTGATCTTAATAATCTTTGGCCTTTAATATCTCTTCTACAGTTTCATGACTATATAATGCACAGTTATGATACTGTTATATCTGCCCAGAGACAGACATATAGAGTTCATACCTGTCAAACTAATAAACTGCCTTTGTGGTAGTTCCAGCTGCAGTGGGTAAACATGCCTAGCTATGACCAGATGTGTTTCCGTTGCTTCCTCACAGCAGGAGATTACTGAACAGTCCTGTGTTACTCATCCAGTTTGACGGGAGGGCCAAACAGCCATGGTGTACGCCTACCTGACTGGTCTTCATATGATGGTTCAGCCTAATTGGTTTTTTTTATTCATTCTCTTTTACTCAACTGTTACATGTGATGTGTTTAACCAATGATTCTTGAACTGGAGGACATGCTCGTTAGGGGGATACAGTACTGCTAGCGAGGCTTGGACAACCCTAAACCCCTCGGTAACCCTAAAGCAGGCAATGAATCTACACCATTCGGCCATACAAAATATGATGTGTTGAAGAAATCACAAAGTGGCTTGTTATTGATTGATTTATTTTTTTCAGTAATGATATTGTATTAATAACAGTCAAGGAAGAAGCCTGAAAATATTTTTATTTATAAAAGGGGGCCTGCAAATTCCTCATAGGTGACCCAAAAGAGATCATCCTTTAGCTGTCTAGGTAATAAATTCACTGTTCTGGTTCACTGGAACTGCTCTGATGGTGAAAAACAAAACAAAACAAAACAAAAAAATGAAACAGCCAAACTGTTGACAGACAAGTGGTCAAGTGGTGCAGGTCTCCCTCAGAAGTGGGGAGAGGCCACAGCAGAGACCAAAAAACAGGGCGTATTTTCTCCACCTGGCAAATATGACTATAAAATTAAAAATACAGTTTTTCAACAGCAAGTTCGACATATAAACTCGTTCGCCACAGTTTACGGGAGAAAGTTATTATGGCTAACAGTTCACATTGCAAACAATAACCAGCTTACAAACCCAGCAGTTTGCACATATTTTCGTTCATGTTTTCTGAGTAACAGCAATAACACCAATATTTAATCTTGCTTTAGCTCTCCTTTACTCTCAACTAAGTACTGAGTGCACCTGGCTCTTTAATTACTTAATGTTTCACTTTCTTCCCCAGCTCCTTACTAACTCGGTTATTTGCAGCTGGGCAGGTAACAGTTCATCAAAGCACTGCTGTTTGTGCTGAAACAGACACAGAAAGCAGTGAGATGGCAGCATACGGGTAACTGGTTGCAAAAAGTTAAGAGGCTACAAAATTTTATTTGCTGACAATTCTCTGTGGGATTATCAGAAGAAAGCCCTTTACAGTATATTACATGTGCTTATTTGATTGAATCTTAATACGAGAATATTGATTAATGGAGCTTTAACTTGTCAGAGAAAAGGAGGCCACTGTGGGTGCATCAAGGTTGATGTCTTGCTTCGACAAAAATATGTGACTCGTTTTCCTTTTCAGGTTGCATACCATGTCTGGAACCATGAAAACCTCACATTTTTAAAGACTGATCATGCTATACAATAATAAAGCAAAAACAGAACCTGGTCAACTGCACCTCCTCCCCATGTGATAGCAAAATGACTCATATGAAGCATGTCGGTTGATTCATCGAACAAGAAAACAAATGGGTGGTGAAGAGGGAAATCAATGAGGTGAGTCTACGAGATCAATCCTGTGGTTCCACTCATGGTTTCCATTTTCTCTTCACACACACACACTCCACACGACCCCAAACTCATTTAGGGTGACAAAGACTAAACATGTTACCGCCTGCACAGAGAAATCTACATTCCTCAAAACTGTCATCTCTTCAATCTCACACTGACAGTAATGGTCTTGAGATGCCGCCATTTTGAGACATGCAATTTAAAGAAAAAATGAGCATGAAGAGGGGAAGAAATGTCTCACAGCGGAGAGAGTGGAGACAAAAAGAAAGAGGAGAGTGAGTGAGGGTTTGCTGTGAATCATTAGTTCGATGGGAGCACTGCTGTTTCAGGACTAATTGAGTATCAGCGTGAGCCATGGGTGGGTCGGCCTCAAAGCTGCTGTCGTCAGCACCAGCAGACGCGTGGCTTTGAGAGGTGAAGTTTGCAAAAATGGAGCCATACGGTAATCCCTGAATTTAACAAAGTGCAGCTCTGAAAGCTTCAGTGGACAAGCTGATGAAGCTACAAAGAAGCAAGGATGCCCTGATTGTGAAGGGTTCAACATCTGCACCTGTCTCCTAAATTTAATCACATAGAATCATCTGTGAAAAGTTTAGAAATATACACTGTATTTTCACACATTTAATCAGCAGCTTTTAATACTCTCCCTCTCTGTCTCAGGAGTCCTTTATATATATATATATGTATATAGTTCAGTGAATGAAAAGTGAAATAAAAGGCTCCTGAAATCTTGAAGTAAAGTATGTACCCTTGAAACCTTGTGAATTTTACTGATGTTTGATGCTAAATGTGACATTCAGTCTTTTGCACAGAGAAATATGTGAAATAACCATGACCTCAACACTGCATTAAATGAGGTGGCACGTAACGTGAATTTATTGAAATTATACGCCAACAAATAGCAAGAAACTTCTGCCCCACTCTTGGTTGGTTGGTCTTGGTTGTCAGAGTGACAAGCCCCACCCTAAGCAGTAGTGACATCAACATTGGCTTTCTGTAAAGATTTCATATGCACTTATTAACATGACAAACCTAACTGATGAGTTTTGGTGCCTAAACTTGACCAAAAAACATCAAAAGAAAGGAATAAGTCAATTAGCGTAAAATTAAGGGTATCTGAAGGGACACAAACCCAGGTCTCCAGGGTGAAAGTCCTGTGTTTATACCCATCTCCTCCAAAGGCAGAACTTTGTTGGTTTTTATACTAACACAACCGACCCAGGTAACTTGTGTGCCCACCATAACAAAGTTTATAAATTGACACTGCATTTCTTTTCACGCACTTTCACAGTGACACCAACATGTAGTGCAGGGCTGTGTTCATTTTATGTGTTTCTATGAGACCAGGTTGTGTTTACACCATGACAAACATTAAAAATCCAAAACATCACCTAGAAATTGTGTTTATATATTAGATTATGTTCAGCGACAATGTTTTCCGCAGTGAACAAATTGCACATTTTTGTAATGCAGAGGGCTAGTAAAGGAGGATTTGGGTGTACAAAGCAGATGACTTGGACACTGAAGTTTGTACCTAATCAAACGTGTGTTTAGCATGGTTAAAGTTAGTGAAAGATCCTGGTTTTTGGTCAAATGTTAATAAGAAGCTCAATTCATTGACTCTTGCCTAACTTTAATTGCTGCTGTTGTAAATTAATTACATTGTAGAAACAATTTATTAATTTTTGGGGTGGAAATAAATATAATATTTTGTTTTACTGATACATTTTATTTCAATATTTTTTCAATATGCTAGATAAAAATGTAATCCAGATATTTTATTCACTATTGCAGATTAATAGCAGTAGTAGTAGTAAAACTTATTTTAAGAGGCAGGATTGTATAAATAAGAACCTACATGTTTTATGTTTAGCTGTAAACTTAATACTTTCTATTACAGCAATTACATAGTGTTCATTCATTCATATCACTCTAAATGTAACGCTTAATTTAAATTTCTGCGGCGAATCTATGTAGAGCATACGATGTAGTGTATGCAAGTGGCTAACACTGTCGCCAGCATTCATAACTGTGTGGACTGGGTTGATGGTGACGTGTAGGTTCATTTCCAGGGAGATCCATGTCAGGTTACGGTGTAGGTTTTGGCGTGGGGTTTCAGAAGCGTTTGCAGTTACCACATACCTACAGCGTAGATTCAACACAGAAGTATAAATCCACTGTAACTTTTCACATGGATATAGCTTTGAATTTGATCAGTTCACAGACAATGTTCAGTCTATTAAATCTGATCAAGTTAATATACATTTGAATATATTTTTTACATGTGTTTTGTTTTTCGTTTTTTCTGTAATAGTTTAGGATGCTGTTTTTTTTATTTTTTGAGTACTATCGTCTGTCATAAAGAAATATTTCGACACTGAGGACATTTGGTGAAAGTTAAGATTCATATCACAGTCATAATGTAGGCTATGTGTGCACCAAATATAAAGCTTAAGGTAGCATAATGACAGGCAGCATGAGGGCACAGCTCGCTTGTTTAAGCTTACGGCTCCCTGTAAAACTACAATGTGTGGCTTCTTACATTTCAGTTTCTGTACAGAACAAATTAGATGTAAGATGGTAATTAGGAAGCATTACGGGCGTTGGTGAGGTAATAACCACATTTAGTGTACAGACTAGGAGACAAAGAGAGTGAGCTTTTCATCTAACTTCAGGCGAGAAGGCAAAGCTATTTCCCAAATGTCTTTTTTTATTTTCTTTTTTTTTACAAGCAAATTATTGCAATTTCACTTTTTTGCACACACGACTGAATGTGACTCTTCAAGGGTTTATCTAAAAGCACCTGGGAACATCTCACATCTTTCTTTGGATTCTTCAGATGTGAAAACAATGTTAAAAATAGTATTACCACATCACAGTTGCACACCACTTCCAACCAGTCAAGTTACAGTTTATATCTGTCTGTTGACCTTTGGTCTTTTGGATATAACCCTCATGATATTTTATTCTGTTAAAGATTTGTGCAAAATTTTGCCATAATTGCTATCTGGCCAAAAAGCAGAAAGGTCACAGTGACCATGATCTCTTCCCAAGTTCTGATCAATTCATCCTAAACATTTGCACCAAAAAAATGGGACTGACATAAGGCTCTGGACATGGCTGTCACTGGCTCCGAGGCATAAGACAAAACTTATTGCCTAACTTTCGCAGATTAACAGTGTCTTACTGGGCTTCATTGACATTCACAGAAGTTAGTATTTGTTATTTGTGGTAGCGCATTCACAACAAAATGAAAAGGCTGCTCCCCGCTGCTAGTCATTACTGTGATCTTTGGCTTAATCTCTGACACTTTTAAAAAAGAAGCTGGGTTTGTTATGAATTTCCAATAATCTTTTTCAGTTTTTGCAGTCCTCACTCTCTGAAGTTAATGCAGTGTCAAGGTTTTTATTCATCTCTCAGGGATGCAGATGACATATTTCTAGCCGACATGCAAGTCACATAAACAATTAACTTATGACCTGCAGAGTAATCAGCTCCGCTACCACCACTCAGGAGAGGCTGAAAGAGACAATTTTCTTAATGCTGGAAGGAAGGCAACAGAAGCTGTCCTCTAATCTTTGCTCAGTGATTAGAAAAGGACTGAGAGTGAAATGATGAGTTCACAGGAGTAGCTATAAGCGCTATATAGTCAAGAGTGTGATCATGACAGGAAAAAAAAAAAAGCTCACATTTAACTTAGGACTGCAACTTTAATATTTCATAAGGAGAACTGGAACAACCATTCCATGTGATAAAATATCAGTGAGAATCACAGTGCAGGAAAATGTATGTAACTATTTATCTATAGTCAAATTTATCTGTAACTTTGTTTACAGTGTGGTGTCTTGTCTGGCAAATTAATTAAACGCAAAAAAATGCATGTAGGTGTAGACTCTGTGGAGGCTCTTTAACTGTAACTGAATGAAAGCATAGAAAAAGAACAGTTACACAATTATTTACCACTTTATCATCATTTATTATTATGTTATTGTGACATCCCTACTTGGGATGAAGTATGAACTTCATACAGGTGTGTGTTTAGAATGAAGTCAACACTGATTACTTTATACATTTCGTTACCAGAATAAGATTCCTATCAAGAATGATTTATAGTTTGTTTGGCTGAAATGTAACTGTATCTTACACCAGGGTCTGTAATGTTAGCTAAACACGATGGATTTATCCGTACTATTTACCTTTCGCTTACCTTAATTTAAGGAGTTCAGAAATCTCCTCTTTGGCCCTACACGAAGAATTTCACTTCAGCTTGGCTCCAGGTTTGTGTTCAGTTCATTTTTGTTATGCTCAGCTTTCCAAGCATGAAGAACAGCTGGATATCAAACACTAACATCTGTCTCCTTATACCCATAACCTCTTGAGATTTTGGTTGTTGTCTACATTTTCTTAATCTTCTCACTCCTTAATTCCTCTAAAAGCAGCACAGCGGTTATCTTGTTGGCCAGCAGATATTGTATATATATTTTGATTTTCTCTGTGTCTACGTTTGGTGTCAACTCGGTACAAATGGTAGAATTGAAGAAATAAATACTCTGCTGTATAAATAGCCTCTTCCAAACATGTTTGTTTTCAGTGTCCAATCAGTATGAGCATATAGTAAGTGTGGAGTCATAAACCAGGTGTGTATAATGCTGTAAAAACACTTTTTTTTAAAAACCATGATTACCACACATGTTGGTCCAATATCCTTCCTAGAAAGAATTACCTCAATGTGCTTGGCTGGCTAAAGAAAAAAATAACTCTGAGGCTTGGTCAAGAGCTTAAACAATCACATGATTTTATTTAAACTTCCATTAATCACCCATTTCTTTTAAATAAACAATCAATCAATCAAATGACAACATTTACAGCACTGTAAAAAGGACCTGCTTAATGTAACAACCTCACTGCTATCAAATTCTCTTTTTAGCCTCTTTTAACTCAGTGTTTTGGTTTTTATGGCACATTTATTCTTTGGCTCAGAATCCATGGTATCATCAGTCTTATTTCCAGAAGAAGGGGTAGCTGCTCTCTGACTAAAATTATATTTTTTCACTGAAATCATTGCAGTTAGTGATTAATTGAATTTGTGTGGCCTGCTTTTGCTGAGGATCCCACTTTTGTGAACACACAAATTCACCCTAACTAATTGCAAACAGCTTCAACAAACAGGTTGAAGGACTATTGAGGCTGGCTAGTAAGCATTTGCTTAGCTTGGCAGCCTCTGTAGCTTGCTAGTAGCTTTAGAAGTAGTCACTACACCAATAGACTCTCACCGTTTCCAACAGCAGCAGAGAGTTGTTTTCAGACAACAAGCTTTGATAACCCCAATTAGCTGCCTTCCTTGCACTGACCTGTAGATGAAGTATAAAAATAGCTGATGAAAGTCGAGCATTTCGTAGCCAAAGATATCTTAGAACCAGACTTGCATCTGTCAAGTGCCAAAATCCAGAATCAATCTAAATTAGTACTAACTTCACATTAGCTTGAATAGCCTTAAAAGGTTGTGTCAAAGTTGTTCGTCTGTTCTAATCTATTATTGCAGCTTTAAGGTCAAGGTTGCCTGCTTAATGTTATGAAAAATGATTGGAAAGCACCTTCAGAGATGGATCGAAGTTGTTTTGGAGGTACATGATGGACATGATGTCTTGGCTCTCCAGTGTTTGCAAGTTTTACAGCATTTTTATTTCTATTAGCTGCATAAATAAGACAAAAGATGACTTGAAATCTCTGGCTGCCACTTTGTTTCTTTCTTTGCTTCTTCAAGCTGTGGATGATGACTCCATAATGGAATATCCAACCACACAAACCACAGTCACAAAAGCTTTTTTTTTTAATAAGACAGTGGAACACCCCAAGCTTTCCTGTTGTGGTAAGTTTATCCAGCAGCACCACTGTCTGGTCATCGATTGTGGCTCCTTTGCTCACCAGAGAGAGAAAGAGAGGAGCCCTTTGTTTGCCTGAGGATACTATCTAAAAATACAACTTTAAGGGCATTCCTAGAACATAATAGCAAGCAGTAGGAGCTACATTTTGTGTTTTTCTGAAAGGTCAAAAACAGAGTGAAGACTTAGATTTTCACAGCCAGAAGCAGCACACTTAGAAGAACTATTATTAAATGATTCACCTCTGCACCAGTAGTGCTTTTGACCACTAGTGACCTTAGAGAGAGTCCTTTTTTTCCTCTGTTAATATGGACACAGTTGGTCTGGCAGGACAGATTAGTGCAGACTGAGCTGTTGGATGATGGTTGTCACCGTGGACTGGAAGAGAGCGCCCAGAACTGGTTGTGCTAGGGGATTTCCAGCTGGCTCCAATGGGACAGCAATAGAGTCCAGGCCTGTAGAGGGGGGTTCTGGTGAGGTGAGATCGTGGGGGTGAGAAATGGGGCGAGATGCTCTGGTGAGGACAGGTGCAGGGTGAACAGGTTATGGCTGGCTGTGGGAGCGTGAGCACAGATGAAATCAGATTCTTCACGAAACAGACAAGCACAGGTGGGTCCTTGTCTCCGGGTGAAAGTGTCTGAACTGCTGAGTCGAGTCCTCTTCTCCGCCTGACCGCTCTGGATTACACCAGTAACACACACACGCTACAGTAGCACTGGGGGGGGGGGGGGGGGGGGGCGGGGGGGG
>VUQI01059836.1:0-15499 GCA_015106735.1 Paratilapia polleni
TGTAGTCAAGACAACCTGCTGAAGTTCAAACAGAGCATCAGAATGAGGAAGAAAGGTGATTTAAGTGACTCTGAACGTGGCATGGTTGTTGGTGCCAGACAGGCTGGTCTGAGTATTTCAGAAACTGCTGATCTACTGAGATTTTCACACACAACCATCTCTAGGGTTTACAGAGAATGGTCTGAAAAAGAGAAAATATCCAGTGAGCAGCAGTTCTCTGGGTGAAAATGTCTTGTTGATGTCAGAGGTCAGAGGAGAATGGCCAGACTGCTTCAAGCTGACAGGAAGACAACAGTAACTCAAATAAGCACTCATTACAACCAAGGTATGCAGAAGAGCATCTCTGAATGCACAACACATTGAACCTTGAAGCAGATGGGCTACAGAAGGAGAAGACCACACCTGGTGCCAGTCCTGTCAGCTAAGAACAAGAAACTGAGGCAACAATTCACACAGGCTCACCAAAATTGGACAATAGAAGATTGGAAAAATGTTGCCTGGTCTGATGAGTCGATTTCTGCTGTGACATTTGGGTGGTAGGGTCAGAATTTGGTGTAAACAACATGAAAGCATGGATCCATCCTGCCTTATATCAATGGTTCAGGCTGCTAGCGGTGGTATAATGTTGTGGGGGATATTTTCTTGGCACACTTTGGGCCCAATCGATTGTTTAAACACAACAGCCTACCTGAGTATTCATCTTCTCATGGCTGCTTCCAGCAGGATAACACACCATGTCACAAAGCTCAAATCATCTCAAACTGGTTTCTTGAACATGACGATGAGTTCGCTGTACTCAGATGGCCTCCACAGTCACCAGATCTCAATCCAAAAGAACAGATTTGGGATGTGGTGGAACGGGAGATTCGTATTGTGGATGTGCGGCCGACAAATCTGCAACAACTGTGTGATGCTGTCATGTCACACAAATCTCTGAGGAATATTTCCAGCATCTTGTTGAATCTGTGCAATGAAGAATTAAGTTGTTTTTTTTTTTAAAGGAAAAAGGGCGTCCAACCCAGTACTAGCAAGGTGTACCCAATAAAGTGGCCGGTGAGTGTAAATTATGTTGTCTCTCTACATGTTGTCTCCTGACAGTGGTGTCACATTACTTGGAAAACATTGTAGGTACTTGTATAAATATGTTTTTCACATATTTGTTGCTTATTTCTTCAAACAGTGGGTAATTTTCCTTACAATATGCCATTTTTTTATGGGGAAGTTATTTAGTTAAATAAATAGGGACATCTTTGGCAGGGTTGCTCAATTCATTTTCCATTGTTATTGGAAACTAATCTCCAATATCTGTACCTTTAGCTGACAATGCAGTTAACCTAACTGGAATGCAATGTATTGGAGGTACACTGGTTGATCACCGTCTCTGTTTTCCTGATATTTTCTGCCAGATTCAGTTTTTCTTTGCTGAAAATGTTTTGGACTTAATTAAGAAATTATGGACTCCTTCAATTAAAGCCTAACCTCAAATTCTACTGCTGAAAAGGTCCAATACAAAAAGCTATTAAAGTCACTATGATAGGAATTTGAAAATTCTTTTGGCTTTTAGTGGCAATACCAAAAATGCACTGTACACTTCACCCCATAAATCAGAACAAATTTGAACTGAACTGTATAATTTTTAAATAAACAAAAATATGAACTGAAAACGAACCTGCATACAGGGGCTTTAAATAATGCTGAACCTTTAAAGCAAGTTCAGATATTGTCTTAAATCCAAGCACTGTATTGTTAATAATAGCATAATTTGTGCAGTAAAACATGTATTGCATAGTTTGTGTCTCTAAATTGTAAATGCCAAGAAATGAATGCAACATTTTTATGTAGCATGAAACAAAAAAGCCCTGATATATGTGTGTTTATATGTTTGCATACAAGTAACTGCATGCACTGACTCTTTCATCAATATACAGTCCATGTTTGTGTAAAGTGCACAAATGTTTGTATGTATTTAACCAAGAAAATGGAATTGTCTTTTTAAAAATTGAGGTGTTCCTACCCTGTATGCAGAAGAAAAAGCTGAGTTTTGTATTTAAAGACTGCGTCTGTGTCAAATCTGATCCACATCAGATACACAATATATTCTCATATTTTAAGAAAAGGACCCTGAAATGGATTTGTTTTGCTCCCAAAAACACTTCTGTTAACTATGATTCATGTGACTTAACACTGCCTTTTGGACACTGTGAACTTTTGCTATTCTATATTTTTCTATAATGTACACTGTAAAAAATTAAGATGAAAAAAATAAATTTTGGTGCCAATATTTTGATTACCTATGCTTTTTTTCCCCCCACAGAGATCTCACACCAGCAACAGGTAAAAATCAAATAACAGAACTGCTGTATGCTGATAACCTGGCCGTTTTTTTGGTTTATTTTGCTGAATATATCGAAAAACTGCAAAGCATCTTTAAAATGTACAAAGCAACCAACTGTATCGCCGATTTGGACTACAAATGTCCTGTTCCAAAACCAAGACAATGGCTTTTAATGTTGATAAGGAAGTAAAAAAATTGCAAGACCTGAGTGTGCCTTGCTAACAACAAGATCAGGAATGTCTGGAGTTTCAAATATCTTGGATACACTATTGTGAATTCCACTGACAATTTACAGTCCATTGGTACTGTATTTCAACAACAACATGTGCTTACAGGCCATTGTATTAATTTACAAATGAGGGTGATGTTTCTCACAGCATGTGTACCTTCCCGCTTACTGTACAGTGTGCAGACTTGGGAGCTGCCTGCAAATGAGATAAAGAGGACTGAGGTGATGCAGCATGGATTTCTTAGCGTGATGGTGAAAGGAGGATATGCACACAAGATACACACATTAAAATTGAAGTAAAGCTAGACTGGAGCTTTAAAATAAGTAATGCTTGACTGTGTGAGATAACAAAGCCCCCTCCTATTAAGGACGTCTGTTTTTGAATACCAGCTTAAATACAGTATATTGGACATATTTGCAGAATGGATAATAGCGAACTGCTTAAACAGTATTTGATATCAGACTGACATCACAAGTGATGTGGAAGAGGTTTAAGAGTTTGCTGCAAGTAGACGGCCAAGAGATCAGAAGAAATATGATGTCTAAATGAGACTTAGCCCTGCTGCTGAACAAAATAAAGTCCAGACTGTAGCACCCCAGGATATCAGTGATCAAAATGGGGAAATTGATGATGATGATGTATTTTGCAACTTTAAATCACAAATATTGGAATTCTAAACATCTGCACAATAGATTTAACTGTAATAACTTTTGTTTCTTGTATAAAAACAAAATCAATATTCCCAACTGAGGAGTGGAGAGCCATTGAATTGTCAGCAGATTGCTGAAAAAAAATGATGTTTCTACAGCTGTGAATATCATTAATGAAATGCTGCAGTTGAGGCATGAAGCCAAAGTGGACCCAGACAACCTCAGTGTGTCCCTGTTTACTAAACCTTCTGTATTGGTTGGTTTTGGCAAAATGTCTGCTTATTATTGCTTTACTGATCTTGCTGACCCATTATAAAAGAGGAATGTATTCCTTTTCTTTTTCTTTTACATGATTTGTAGTGACTAACTGGAGACGTAGTCCTGCACAGTTGGCAGTTAGAGTAAATAGATAAGTGCTTGCTAAGTAAGCAAACACAATTAATATTCACTCCCATTTCTTTGTGATGTGATGCCAAAAAACAAACCTCTCTGTACTCTAAACATGGATTTTCCATTGGAAAAATGTTGCTGTTGCAGCAGCAAATAAAAATAAAATTAGAGAGGAACAAACATGAAGACAGTGTCATAAAGTCTTTTATTTTGAAAAGACTTTGTCTATGACATCAGTATCCAGCCCCAAAAATAGACTACAAATCAAAAATGGGCTCGAAGACATATGAATCATTGCCAGTATAGTTTTTTTCTGTTCACTCAGGTGAAGATGAGGGCCACAAGTTGCTCCTCTTTTAGTGACTTCACTACCTCCACTTCCTTTATGTTTTTAATATTTGATGTTGCTTGAGAGTAGACAGGCTTGCAGATAAGTCAAAATGCTAACCTGAAGGTTTACTATTTTGTATACCAGTGTGATTATGTTTCTATTTTTGCAGGTCAATAGAGCATAACTGATAAATAATAGAACCAGTAGAAGCAGGTGGAGAAGGGAAGGAATGTAAGGTTCCAGTAAACCTGAAAATGCTATCTGCACTTTGTGGTTTGTTTGTTTGTTTAATTAGTCATTTTACTAATTAGTTAAAAAAGAGGACTTTGACTTTGAAAATTCACAATAGACCGTTTAAAATAATCTAAATTTTTGACATCAGCTTTAATCAAATTTCTGTCACCTACATTACTCACAATGCAACTTGACCAGATCCGCGGTTTGGGGCATGCTATGCTGATAGGGACTAATGTTTCCCTGCTTACCTTGAGCAGATATAAATTAGGGTCTGGTCAGTTACTTTCTTTCACAAACATATAAATACACAGTTGTGGTCAGAAGTTTACATACACTCATCAAGGGCATGAATGTCATGGTAATTTGTGGCTTTTAATGATTTTTTTGAACTGTTCTTTTTCTAGGGTGGAATAACTGTACAGCATACATCTTTAATGACTTTAAAAAACAAGAATTGTTTTGATAATTTGAATTTAATTTTGATTTTCTCTAATCCACACAGGCTCAGAATTATACATACAACCTCAAATATATACATAAACTAATACAGTATATGGTTAAATGTCTCTTAGCAAGTTGCACTTCGATTAGATGCTTTTGGTCACCATCAACAAGCTTCTGACATAATTCTGGCTGGATATTTGACCACTCTTCTTGGCAGAATTTGTTCATTTAAAGTGTTTGGTTTCCTGACACGGACCCCACTTTTAAGCATAGTCCACAAATTTTCAGTAGGGTTGAGGTCAGGGCTTTGGGAAGGCCATTCCAGAAGCTTAATGTCAGCCTGCTTCATCCATTCCAAAACCAGTTTTGATGTGTGTTTGGGATCAATGGCCTGCAATTGTGTCCAAGTTTCAACCATCTAGCTGTTGACTTGAGGTGAAGTTGAAGAATTTGGAGGTAGTCCTCCTTCTTCATTATCCCATCCACTTTGTGCAATGTACCAGTACCACTGGTAGCAAAACAGCCCCAGAGCATGATGCTACCATCACCATGCTTGACAGTTGGTACAGTGTTCTTAGGTTTGAAAGCTTCACCTTTACTCCTCCAAACATACCTCCTGTCTCTGTGGCCAAATAGCTAAATCTTTGTCTCATCTGACCATAAAACTTCTTCAGAAGGCATTTGGCTTATCCATGTGGGCAGCTGCAAATGACAGTCAAGCTTAAATGTGCCGATTTTGGAGCAGGGGCTTCTGTTGTGGTCAGCACACTTTCAGTCCAGACCTTGGCAAAATGGTGACACATCCGAATAACTCGTACTTAAGTACAATTGTTTGAACCGATGATCTTGGAATCTGCAGTTGTTTAGTTCAAAGAAATCATTAAAAGCCCCAAATTACCATGACGCTCATGCCCATGATGAGTGTATGTAAACCTCTGACCATAACTGTATATTTATTTTCACACTGGTAATCTGCACTCATTAACAAACTGACTTAAGTAACATAATTTGATTTGTTAATCAGTTGCATTGCCCCTTTAAATAGCTCCAGTAGCCTGGATATGTTTTACTTGGAGCACTTGGGCCTTAGTTTGTATGGCATACTCTTACTTCCTACTGTAGATGGAAGCAGTCACTGTGAAATCTACTTGGGCACCCTTAGGCAGTCATGAATAACCCACATAAGAAAAATGAGAAAATAGCAGAAAGTAGGAGAAAGTAGGATCTCATTTTCAGGTAAAAAAAACAAAACAAAACAAAAAAACCTTAGTATTAACTCTTTAAACATATATATCTATTATATCTATATCTATTATATATCTATTTTTTAAAGTATCACTCATTAACCCTATATGGAGCAAACACTGACATTTGTGCTGGGTTACAGCTGTCTTGATATGGGTGATTTATGCAGAAGGTGGTCTGAGGATAGGCACTGTTGAAGAACTCTAGATTAGTGACAAATTTCAAAGCTTCAGTTAGGTATGTTGCTTGCCCACTGTTAATTTACTGCAGTCTTTGTGGGATTATTGCTTCTGTAAGATAAAAGGCGCTGCGAGGCCGAGTTCTTAGAAATCCTGCTTTCTGTGGTTGAGGCTGTAATCCTGTTTGTGCTTCCCACTGACACTGGGTAAGAGCAGTGCTGCTTGATCATAGCAGTAACAGCCAGTCCACTGTTAGAGAAGCCATACAACACATACCTGTATGATTAAAAGTGTAAAACAATCTTTAATGCACAGCATCTGTAACATGTTCATGTGTGTTTGTGTACACAGTAAAATGGCATGGTGACAGGTCCAGAAACACAGGCCTGTGTTTCTGTTCTGTATTTGATAGACACCTGCCTGTTTAAATACACAGTTGTAGGCTACTTGCATACATTGTTTTTATTAGATAAAAATATTTTAATAGCTATTTACAAATGGTAGAAAGCACCAATTAGCTCCCATTTTTAATAAAAGACCAGTGTCTACCCATCTAGTCCCGATTGCTTTACTTCACATCACTGCCCTGAATAGATGGCACTCCAGTGTTTGTTGTTCACAGTCCAGTGAACAGTTCTGCTCTGCAATCTGAGAGTTTAATCTGCTGGTAAAACCACTGGGTCACCAAAATAGACAACACTCATGCACTATATTAATTTATTTATTCATGTGAATTTCTTTTTTCACCCCTTCCCATTTAGGAGCTGGAAAACTGGAGTGTAGAGTCCAGAAATATTACACAGAACAAAGAAGATGAACTACACTCACCAGTGACTTTATTAGGTACAGCTGCTTGTTAATGCAAATATCTAATTAGCCAATCACAACTCAATGCATTTAGGCATGTAGACATGATCAAGACGACCTGCTGAAGTTCAAACTGAGCATCAGAATGGGGAAGAAAGGTGATTTAAGTGACTTTGAAGGTGGTATGGTTGTTGGTGCCAGGCAGGCTGGTCTGAGTATTTCAGAAACTGCTGATCTGCTGGGATTTTCCCACACAACCATCTATAGGGTTTATAGAGAATGGTCCGAAAAAGAGAAAATATCCAGTGAGCAGCAGTTCTCTGGGAGAAAATGCCTTGTTGATGTCAGAGGTCAGAGGAGAATGGCCAGACTGCCTCAAGCTAATAGGAAGGCAACAGTAACTCAAATAACGACTCGTTACAATCAGAGTATGCAGAAGAGCATCTCTGAATGCACAACACATCAAACCTTGGAGGAGATGGGCTACAGCAGCAACAGACCACACTGGTTGCCACTCATGTCAGCTAAGAACAGGAAACTGAGGCTACAATTTGCACAGGCTCACCAAAATTTGGCAACAGAAGATTGGAGAAACATTGCCTGGTCTGATGAGTCTCAATTTCTGCTGTGACATTTGGATGGTAGGGTCAGAATTTGGAAAGCATGGCTCCATCCAGCCTTGTATCAACAGTTCAGGTTTGTAGTGGTTTAATGATGTGGGCAATATTTTCTTGGCACACTTTAGGCCCCTTAGTACCAAATGAGCATTGTTTAAACACCACAGCCTACCTGAGTATTGTTGTGGACCAAAATCTCTGAGGAATGTTTCCAGCACCTTGTTGAATCTGTGCCACGAAGAATTAAGGCAGTTCTGAAGGCAACAAAGGGTCCAACCTGATGTTCTCTTGAAAAAGACTTTTAAACTCAGTGAGACATTTACCTGGATAAATAAAGGATATATACTATCATACGAAAATATAAAGGTAGTCTCATTGACTGTTTTCACTAAGGTGGTGCCTGATTTTATGATTTTGAAGAAATTGTTCTACTTGATTTGTTCATTTAGTCGATAAGAAACAGTAACTGACCCTAACCCACAGCTTTAATTGTAACAATACACAAACTGATTCAGCTCCTGAGAGGTCAAATTCAGGGTGAGAAATCCACCATTGAAATTTACTCCTGGAGTTTTTGGTGTGTTTTTTAACCTAACCATTCCTAACCTTATACCTAAATATACTACTCTACTATCACATATAAGCATTTATGTAAATAATTTTTTGTAACAAAGATTGTGTCCTCTTTGGTAACAAAACCTGACCTCTGTGAGTGAGCTGCTTGTCTTAACATCTTACAGTGCTGAGCAGTCTATATCAGACCAAAATAGAGCAAAACCACTTAATCCACCCACTTTAAAGTTGGTTAATCCGCTATGTTCACTTGTTCAAAGATTTGACAGATCAAAGTGTCTCTGAACATGTGAAGACAGAAATCTGTGTATGAAAGTATTTTTCATTTTTTCACCAGATGATAAAAAAGTGCTCTGACACACAGAGAGCCATTGCCATTACCATTTGTTGCCTCCGGGATACCGTACATCATGTGCTTCCTCTGTAGAAGCCAAAAATAAAGTTTCTGCTTGGATATGTCATCCGTGCCAGTGGACCAGGATGTTTTCATCCAGGATACAAGCAATATACGCTTGCAGGTACAACAGATCGCATGAGGGAGTAGATGGCTATTAAAAGCATAGTGACTAAGCTATTCTTAGGGTATACAATAACTCTGTTATTGACCAGGTGAGTGCAGAGGCACTCAGGTAACTTGCAGAAAAAAAACAAAAAAACAAAAAACAAACAAACCACAGATAAGAACCACTCAACTCTCAGATGGCTGACTAATGGAGGAGCTCGCTTGGACTACAAAATGCTCTTGGTTGCTGAAGCTTCTCAACAGACACATGTAAAACATATGTATCTGTTGTGGCATTTTGTTTGAAAATAATTAAAAATGATCAAATAATAATGTAAACTCAATTATCTTTATGAAAAAAATGTTGCAGAGCAAAAAAAAAAAAAAAAAAAAAAAAAAAAAAAAATTAAAAAAAAAAAAAAAAATTGAAAAAATAAAAAAAAATAAAAAAGGAAAATATAGTAAAACAAATTAAATACAAATTTTTAAATTTTTAAATTAAAAAGGGGAAATAATAATAATAATAATAAAATATGTATCAAATAATAAAAGCCAATGAGTATAACATAATAGAATAATATTATTTTTAATAATATTTGTGAATAAATAATAAATTTTAAATAGAAATATATGAAAAAGAAAGCTAGACAATGAGAAACTAAATAGAGAGGCTGCATTCTTTTATTTTAAGGTTTTATTTATATATATCTGCTGATTTGTGAATATGTACGATGTGTCTTTGTATTGTACCTGGGCTCCGTGGTCTCTGCCTGTAGGCCTTTTTTGTAGTCCGTCACTGAGGGGTCATATTCAGACGTCCCAGGAGGAAATCAGCTCTTTCAGCTGAGTCACGTGTCAGATCTTCCCATCATTATGACAGATTTCCAGCTGTGCATCATCCCTCTGATGTGTCGTCGTCCACCCTGACGTCTACCTGCTGACTCACCTCTCTGTCACTCCCTCAGCAGATCTCGCCGTCGGGCCTCTCTGACGCCACTCAGACCCTTCAGCTACATGAGCTCCTCCAGCTCATCTATTGTCCCTCTGCACTAAAAGTGACAGCTGTAAAAGTTTGGGAGACCTCAGAGAAGTGCAGCCGGAGCTGGAAAAACACATAAAGAGCTCAGTAATTTACTGTGTGTGCACTTTAAAGGCTGCTTTTATTTCCTGACATCCAGGCTTTTTATGACCTCTGTCATTTTGGTCTGCGGTGGTGTGCCTGTGGTCGGTCACTGTCTTCCTCCACTTTTCCTCCATATTTCATCACTTATAGAGCGACAGGCAGAGAAATACTCGACATAAACTCCACAAACTGCTTTTTATGGCAGGAAACCGAAATGTAAATGTGATCAAACACAGAACTGACGTTTGAGAAGTCTGACGCTCAAAGCAGATTTACTTCTTCACCATCTGACGGTGACCGTGTGGAGAAAAATACTTTATTTCTGCTGCAATTTATCTGTTAAAAAAGGAGACAATGTCAGTTTGAGTTGCTCAGTAAAGTCACTTAGAGTTCTAGAAATAAAAGGACTTGAAGCTTCACCTGAGTTGCTGAGCTGTTGAAGTCATTTGGTTAAAAAAAATAAGAATAAGTAATGACCTCCCAAATCAAGAAATACGAATCTCATGGGAACACCTTGAAAAAAAAAAATGCCGACAACGGACAAATTTGACATAAAAATCTGAACTAAAGGATGAACTGATTTGTAGTCCAAAGTCACTGTGATCTCACAAAACTCGTTCTTAGCCCTGATTACACTCATTTTTGCACACACGTCTAATAGGAAAAAACAAGAGCTGTATCAGTGGATAAAACAAAAGGTCAAAGGTCAGCTTCGTTGCGATACGATGTTGGATGCTGTGTTGATGACACCAGTCGTTGCTGCCCACCCAAAAATACTTCAAAGTTTTTGGAGCTCATATGAGTTGGACAGACATGGATAAGAACTGCAACTTGACGGGTGGTGGATGCATACAAGCTCCGAGTTTAACCAATCAGCAGTTTTTCACAGATATACAGAAGTATGAATCCTGGAGTAGATGCTTAAAAAGAGTCCTACAAAGGTTCTGCCTAGTTTACTTGTTTCCTGTTGCTGGTACATGCAGGAAGTTCCTGCGGTGGGAAATGATCTGATGTGTATCGACTGTGTTTCTCTATCCGAGCGTCTCCTGCATTGGTTGACGCTCTCGTCTTTTTGATGTTAACACGAGCCTCCAAAAACTATTCAGTCATCATTCTTCGGCCTCTCCAGCTTTTAATCAGCTCATGTGCAGCACATCTTTAAGCTCAGTTTTAAAAAACTCTCAGTGTAACTACAGGCCATTGGCTCACGATGTCCCGGAAACCAAATATAATAATAATGTCAGACTGAACAAGCAGATAGGAACTCATGATGGGGGAAAAAAATCTAAATCACTGCTTACAGTTTCCCATAATTCAGCCCTCAGGTGTCATTAGTTCTGTTTGGCTGTTCTGCACTGTAAACAGATTTCAGTACATTACCTGTGTGCCCGCTGAAATCCATCAAACACTACCTGAACAATGCTCCCACTGACTGCAGTCTGATTGGATGATGGGCTCTAATTCCCTTAAACAGCATAAACAGCGAGTGCTGCCTGCAGGATGTGTCAGCCTCCCTGTTATTATGTTGTGCTCAGCAGTTCAATGCCGAACAATGACGACGATCAGCGAAGCAAACGCTCGCCTGAGCATCAAAGCCCTCACCCGACAGCTCAGCAATTACCTGCAGAGTCTGATTCAAGGTGTGGCTGCTCTATTTTCATGGAATCTGGAATGAATGAATCAAAGGTGATTATTACCTGCTCAGGTGAAGCAGCGGGGACTTTGTTTTCACTGCTGATAGAGGGGAGAAAGGGTTGATTGTGTTGGAAAAGTTTGTGTTTTTGTAGGGTTTTATGTCTCTTTGCTCTCAGTTTATTAACCTTCAAACAGTAAATGTTGACAGCCTCTTCAAAGCTTCAGTAATCCTTCCATGGCTGAACTTATTTAGTGTCCAGATTCCATCTGCTGAATTAATTCCTGCTACAAGAACAAGGCCAACAGTCGGTTTTTATTCTTTCCACTAACTTAAAACAAAAAAGGGAAATGTCTCTCTGATTAGTATTTCTTCATGTAGTAAGTAATTGTTTTTGTCAGCTCTACATAAAAAAAAGAAAAAAAAAAAGACTTCAAACGGACTGAAAGGCCACATGTTTTGCGCCCGGACAGAAAAATCCCACAGTCGGCATCTTCGCTGTCCGAGTGGTGCTGGAAGTTTTTACAGTTCTGCATTTCAAAAGGCCCCAAATATCCAGCTGAAAAACTCTGCACGGATTCCAGCATGTCCAACAGTGCAAGATAAGCAAATATACCTGGCCTTCGCGCAGCTCGAATCCTCGGGGATCACAGTGATTCTGAGAGTTTGAGGCCCGCCATGGGGGCAGGAAGTGGAGCTCGCGCCAATGGAGCGCTGATTTACAGGCTGATGAGTCGAGGAGCCTCCTCTGGGGCTCGAAGCTCTCCAAGATGGGGGAGGATTAGTTTCTTCCAAGGGTACTCTCTGTAATTAGGCCTACATGTGCACTCTGCCTGTTCGGCCTGCTGGGAGACATAATTTACTGATGTGTGCGTGGTGGCGTAAATTTGTATAATGCTTCTGAGGGATCCAACAGTGGGAAGAAATACTATGGTGTAGCTGATATTTATGTAACTGCATAAACATTTTTTAAGGGGCCAAGGACATCCAGAACAAGCTGAAAGCAAAACAACTGACACATCTTAAAGTCGTTACTGTTAACACGTTAGCAAACAGCTGTTAGTTTCCACAACAGCGTGTTATATACAGCTAGCAAAACATTTTCTGTCCTTATAGATTAATATTGATTATGCTAGCTGTTTTGTGACTACACTAGCTAACAGTGAACTGGGCTAAGCTAGGTGCAGCAAGTTAGCTACAAGCAGTTATCATATCAACATCCTACATAAAGCTAAAAGAATATTTGATATCCTTATGTCAACTCTACTACTTATAGATTAACACTGATTATGCTAGCTGTTGTTCTGTCAGGTTCTGGTTTACCACCAGTTAGCCTACCTATGGCTACAAACTGCATCTTCATTAGTTAAAGGAGGATTATGTTACAGTGTAGCTACCTTAGCTAGCATTTTTCACATTTGTACTAAGCTTGTCTACTAATCGGAAGGTCAGTGGTTCGATCCCTGGCTCCCCTAGTCTACATGCCGAAGTATCCTTGGGCAAGATACTGAACCCCACATTGCCCCTGATGCATTTATCGGCGTGTGAGAGTGTGTGAATGTTAGCTTAGCACTTACGTATAGATAAAAGTGCTGTGTGAATGTGGCATGTAGTATGAAGTGCTTTGAGTACTCAAAACTGAGTAGAAAAGCACTATATAAGTACCAGTCCATTTACCATAAAACAGCTCTCTACATACAGATAACAACAAGTTGTGTATGCTAACATTTACTGGTTCTATGGTTAGTGCTGATTATAGCTGGTCTGGGGCTACACTGGCTAGCCCTCTTTGTGCTAAAGCTAAAGCTATGCTAAATGCTTTCTGCTGTGACAGAACAGCTAGAGATGGCTAAAATAATGGCTAGCAACATGCAGCTAGGCTCACTTTCTGGTTCAACAGTAGTTAGCTACATATAGCTACTATAGCATCTACAAGGTAATTATGCAGGTAACAAACTGTAGTTAAAATCTTCTAGCTGTATAATTACAGTGATTATGTTATCCTGGTGTTGCTGCCACACTAGCTAGCAGTTTCCCTGTACTCCCAGTGTTAGCTAGATTAAACAGCTTTTGGTCTAGCTATAATGGCTATCTATATAGCCGTTATAGCAGCTCTATATACACTTACACAGTTGCTGGATATACTAGATATTTTGTGGCTACACTGGCTAGCAGTTTCTCCTGTAGGCTAAAGAGTTTCTGCTGTAATGTAACTAGAAGTAGCTATAGCTAGCTACATACAGTTAGCAAAATAATGTTGAATATCCAAATTCTGCGTACGAGTTGCTTCGGAAGTTGGATGTCAGAGCTGGAAGTGACGTCACCCCAGAGTTCAGCGTGTTCCAGAAGTAAAGTCGGAACAGCAAAGAAAAACAGGATTTGCTTCTTATGCAACGTAGAGCCATTCACGCATCATTAGCAATACAGCACAATGTTTGTTTTTTTGTGCTTAAAAATACTGCTGCAGCACATTCATGGACAGAGCATGCTCAGTGCTCTGCGTGTGGCTTATTTAGCGAGTTACAAATACACACCAGAGGCAGCACAGATTAAAAGTTTTACAGTTTCACTGCTGTGTACCTTCACTAAGTCGGGGCTGCTCCGACATTCCGAGTTTGCAATCCAACTTGAGGGGGTGTTCCAGTTGAAAATTCCGACTTCAACTGGAACGCACTAATACATAGCATACATACATAGTATTAGGTCAAATGCCAATCAGTGGTATTCTTCAGTCTCAGTTTATCTCGGGTCCCGCCCGCTTTGTGTTGCCAGCAGTTATTTTGCCCGTAGTCGCTTGAAGTTGCCAAATACTGTTCACTTTTGTTGGTCGCTGGGAATCGCTTCCAGTGTGTACGCAGTTTAAGATTAAACTCAATATTTTCCTTGTTTGCTACAAACCGCTAACAGCCAGCTACATATTTAGCTTGCGAATAGATACAAGCTAACATTGATTAGAATTGTTTTGTAGCTACACTAGCTAGTGTTTGATCTAAGCTACCGACGTACAGCTAGCAAAAATCTTGGGCTATGCTAACATTGTTTAGCTATATAGAATTATGCTGAAAACAACAAAAATGTTTTTGTCAGAAGAAAAATATTTCTGTTATTCGCAGTCACTGCATGTATTGTGTTAAATTCACGTCTGTCTTCCTCAGATGTGTCAATCCAGCAGAATGAGTGTTTTGTGAGTAATAATCAGGTCTTGACAACAGCCATATTTGATAAATCCACCAATCAGGACGTCCGCGCCTGTCTGCCTGCAGGACTCATTCAAACCTCTTTGAAACCAAACTGCAACAATTTACTTATTAACAATGATCCCAAACCAAACGCTGCAGCTCAGACTCTGCTGAAGCCGACTGTCGAGAACTTCAGCTCATGAATGTGGACTGTGTTCGCTCCCTGTGTGGTCCGTGACTCGTCTTGTTGTGTAGGGTTTTTTTCTCAGACTGTTGTTACCATTGAAGCTGAGTCACTACATCTCTGTGTGTGTTTGCTTTGGACTCGTTCTCATGAATCTTTGAGCCTCTTTTATTGCCTGGCTGCTTCGCTTGGTTTCATTCACAGTGAGAATGTGGTGAACTCCAGCACAGGGTCCTAAATAAACCTGGAAGATGTGAAAAGCAGCAGGTGGATGAAGGGAATGAGAGTCGGAAATAGGTTCTGACAGTCAGCTTCATCTGCATTTAAGTGAGTTTTGACTTTTAGAGTCTAAAAATGAAGCCAATGCTTAAGTTGTAACACCTGCAGTTCCTCTGATGTCCACCAGAGGCTCCAGCAGTGAGTCAGTCCCCATAGACTCCCATGTTAAAACTTTACAGCAGAAATAAACATGTTTACAGCCTGATATAAAAACTGTTTGGGTCTCTATAGTTAATTACCCCCTTCATTAAGGGTTCATTGCATTATTAGGGGTGTGGCCTCCTTGACTGACAGGTGGATGGTGACACAGGCGGCTGTAGCTGCTAGCTGTCTGCTAGGCTTCACCTCAGCTAATTGGAGTCCCTGAACTGGACCTCTGGACCGTGTTTGTGCTGCTGGAGCCTTTTGGAGCATTTTTAATGCAATTATCTCACCAATAATATGGCTGCTGTGCGGTTAATTGGACTAACAGACCTACTAAAAAGTCTGACTCCAAAAAACACGGCATCAACGTGCAAAGTCAAGAAACTCCGATCTGACAAGTTTTTGGACCAGGAGCTA
>VUQI01059839.1:0-14987 GCA_015106735.1 Paratilapia polleni
AAAAAAAAAAAAAAAAAAAATTTTTTTTTTTTAAAAATAAAAAAAAAAAAAAAAAAAAAAAAAAAACATGGCAGCATGGCTTAGGTTTGCAACAACCACAAGACTTCTGGAACAATGTCCTTTGGACAGACGAGACCAAAGTGGAGATGTTTGGTCATAATGCACAGCACCACATTTGGAGAACACCAAACACAGCAGATCAGCACAAGCAGCTCATACCAACTGTCAGCACAGTGGTGGAGGGCTGATGGTTTTGGCTTGTTTTGCAGCCACAGGACCTGGACACCTTGCAGTCATTGAGTGGACCATGAACTCCTCTGTATACCAAAGTACTCTGGAGTCAAATGTGAGGTCATCTGTCCAACAGCTAAGGTTTGGCCCAAACTGGGTCATGCAACAGGACAATGATCCCAAACACAGCAGCAAATCTACAACAGAATGAATGAATGCATAAATAAATGCCCAAAAAGCCCAATGAACTGAAGCAATGCTGTAAAGAAGAGTGGGCCAGAATTCCTCCACAACAATGTGAGAGACTGATAAAGTCACACAAAAAACAATTACTTCAGGTTATTTCTGCTAAAGGTGTTTCTACAAGCTGTGGAATCATGGGGTGTGTCGTTTTCACATGACTGTAGCATGCCTGAGTCTTGATCTTATTAAAGACTGGTGATAAATTGGCTCAGATAGAGGAATGCTATGCTATACCTGGCCTTAGTAACGTATAGATTGAAAATAAATAACTTTGTGATAAGACTTCAGGAATTAAGTCTTAATTCCCCCGGTGCATAGACCAAAACTCCAGTTGACTTCTGGTGTCTGTACTTGTACTGTGCTTGAGCATTTCCACTTTCTGATACTTACTTCAATATATTTGCCAGCAACAGCTTTAATATCTCTGTACTTTTTTTTATGAGATGGCATCTATTAGTTGTTACAAATTAAACTTTATAACCATTTAGAGCTGAATAGTTCTTTGGCTTTTTAAATGTGCAAATTTGTTGGTTTTTTTCCCCCCCTTTTAGTGACTTTGATAACTTAGAGGTTTGAGCCATGAAAAAGCTGAATTGTCAGTCTGAGAATATTTTCTGAATAATTGCAAATCATTTTCTCCCATTTGGGTGCATCAATCTGCTGAAACTATATCTCCTTTCATTCAGAGGTCTGAAATCACAAATCATGGGTTAAAGTTATTTAAGCAACTCATCAGCAGCAAAGTAGTTTGAAAAAATGAGTAATATGCACCAGCCTGCACATTTAACTGCCATAAATGTTACTAAATGCCCTGAATGTCATCAGTTTCCTGACAGTGAAACAGCCAACAACGCTCCATCTCTCTGGCTGATCCAATCTACCACCAACTCTTATTAGTAGAAGTAAACCCAACTAGTTGTCTGTTTGGAGAATTTTTTTTTTGGAGCATGATGTGGTGAATTTGTGGTGTTGAAGCTGGTATTCATCTCCACAGCTTCACCCTGCAGGTGTTTGGTTCTTCACACATCATCCCTGACCTTTGACCCACCATCCAGACTCTGCTTATCCCCTCCTAATGAAGCTGTACTTGTCACGGTAGACAATAGTCAACAGCAACTAGATTTAGTAAGACGGGTCTTTCCTCCTCAATTCATCTCTCTGTAGAACATCTTTTTCCTCTCAGCGAGCCAATTAGAGGAGCAGAGGAGGACAAACTGCGTTCTGGGACTCGGCTGGACGTGTCAACAGGTCTGTTTTGATCAGGGGATGAGAGTGTCTTGGTTGCTGAGCTTAAAGGATTGGTGAAGAATGTAAATTCAGCTCTGCTCCCAAGAGGGGTCAGGGAGGACAAAAGGGGAGGGTCAGCCAGGGTAAGGTTACTGAGAGACAAAAGCGCCAAAGTCAAGGGTGAAGCCTGAGCAGGCAGTGAAGGCAGCACGCAGTCAGGTACAAGGACTACCATCTGTAGTTTATAAAGACAGCTTTTTTAAAAAAGTGTTGTGAGTTGCCCATTCACTGTTTGTTTCTCATGCTGCCTCATTTTATTGGCAATCTAACAATGATTTATTTTTTAGATTTGTTAATCCATGATTTTTCTGTCTTCAGTAGGGCATTATCACAGTGTTTCCAACCAAATTTTATTTGTGGTGGTAGTGAGTAGAGTGGTGGGTCGTATACACTGATCGGGCATAACATTATGACCACTGACAGGTCAAGTGAATAACACTGATTATCTCTTCATCATGGCACCTGTTAGTGGGTGGGATATATTAGGGAGCAAGTGAACAGTTTGTCCTCAAAGTTGATGTGTTAGAAGCAGGACAAATGGGCAAGCGTGAGGATCTGAGCGAGTCTGACAAGGGCCATTGTGATGGCTAGACGACTGGGTCAGAGCATCTCCAAAACTGCAGCTCAACAGGTGTGGCAGTCATCAGGCCTGGGTGTGGCTAGTGAAATTGAACTCAGCTTTCCAAAGATGCGATCAACCACAGTTAATTTATGTTTTAACAGGACCATGTAGGTTTGGATTTTTTGTTTCCCTTAATAATAAAAACCTTCATTTAAAAACTGCATTTTCTATTAACTTGTGTTATCTTTGTCTAACATTTAAATTTGTTTGATGATTTGAAACATTTAAGTGTGACAAACATGCAAAAAAAAAAAGAAATCAGGAAGGGAACAAACACTTTTTCACACCCCTGTAGATTGATTACAGAAGTCTAAATTAAGCTTAAGTAGAAGTAAGAGTTAACAAAATAAGTATTTAAGTTTAAGGTGTTTTATTTATTTTACAGATGATTTAGATTATTTCATTACAGATCGTGAAGTTAAAATATATATTAGAATTCACATATAAACAAAAACACAACAGCTGACACATAATTTAATTATTGTAGAAGAAGAACATTATGGAAAAGTTAAAAATTTAATTTGGATAATGTGGTATTAGTTATGCTCAAATAAAGAAGACATTAAAAAAAAGTGCTCACTTTGAAAGGGATTGAACAGCTGATTGCTGACATTTTAAAATTGACCTCATAATTTGACTGCAAAAAAGTTTGTCACACCGTCGACATCTGCCACATTTACCAGACCTGCAGCCTCTCATCCATCATCCACACTGCTCTGCCCTGTCTGCAGCTCTTCACCTCTTCAGCTCAGGCTTGAAACCCATCTGATTTGGCTGCTCTGCTCTGGATTTTGCCCTTTATTTCCTCAAATTAGTGCTCCAAACTCTGGGTTCTCTGCTCAGTTCAGCTACGGTTCCTCCGCTGCGCCACACAGGTTATATGATTTTTAAAATGCAAAGGGGTCAAAATGACCCCCTTGGCATTTCTAGTGTTAAGACTGAGGGGATTGTCCACTAAGAAATCAATCATGGATAGAGTTGAGCTAATGCTAATGCTAAAATCAGTCACAAAATTTACTTTGGTGGCCACTAACATGCCTGGGCGACCCACCCAAGAAAGATCTATGTGTAGGAAGCACTCTTTTTACCTAAATCTGATATCATGATTAACTGTAATATTTATCTCTATAATAACATTTATTCATGCATTTTGTGAAATCTGTGGCAAAATCCCTGATCTGAGCCCCAAAAAGGTGTGTTTACTCTTTAACAACTTGAACAGCTGCAGTTTATCAAAAATACTCGTTCCTCCATCTTCAGCCTCCCTCTGCTCTGCTCTCAGCATTAGATGGTGAAAAAATGGGCCCTGCTCTACAGCTGGAGCTGAGGACTTGACTTTGAAACCTGAGATGGTTGCGTGGTTGATGCACTCCATTTTACGAGCGGTTGGCAGAGGAACATGGTGGACGTTAATTATGGGACAAGTTTGGTCGGCGTCCCCAGAGAACAGGGCTTTCTTTCCTGTCCGGCCCCAGCGTTGCTCTCTGTGTTCTCAGTGAACCTTTACAGTGGCTCACCCTCCACTGCGCTGGGCACGTGGCTTCCAGGCACTCAACTGACCAAAGTGGTCACTTTATTGTAGCAGATAAAAGGACTGAAATCTTAAGGAACCTTTTGTGTCTTTGGTAATGTAGGTTTTCCTCTGCATTTCCTCTCTACATCTTTGGCAGTATTTCAGATATACAGTATTACACCAAAGTTCCAGACACACAGAAGTAGAGTGTGATTGATTAAAAAAAAAAAAAATTAATAATAAACATTAATAATTAGCCCATGTGGCCGACGGACTGATGAGCTTATGCCACGTCATCCATCCGTCTGCCCACAGTTCACAAGAATCGCTACTCCTCCTACTGTATTGGTCAGAACCAAACTTGCACATAATGAACACCTAATGGGTCTTTAACCAAGGTCAGGGTCACATTTGTCATTTTACAGGCAATGACCTGCGAACTGTGATGGATCTTGAGCCAGATGAGCTGGTATTATCATTAATAATTCATCAGTCAAAGGCATTCATTCTCCACACTACTGCAGGTGAGCACCCTTTGGCTTTAGCATTAGTTTTTTTGGATACACTGACTGGTTTTCACAGTTCTTTGGTGGATTAAGGCTGCCTGGGTGTCTGTCTGTCTCCTTGTGTTATCTCCATGATCAAAGCTCTGTGGCTCTGTTGCAGGACTCCTTGTTCTTCTTGTGACTGAAGATACAGAATGAATTTGGAACCAATCAAAAGGCTCCCTAATAGCACTGCATGATGGATTAAAAAGTGACTGAAATGTGTGCACAATTCTGTATGTTCTCCCATCCAGGAATTTTTTCGTTTTGCTGGCACTTGAGAACAAGATGCTGGATGCATAATGTATTGCAGAGGTCTGATATGTCTTCCAACAGGTGAATTTAGAGCAAGGAAATAGTTAAGATACAATTTGATATACTGAACTGTGCACAAGATAAGTTACAGATACAGAAGCCTGGAGGCAAGAGCTGCCTGAGAAGATGAACTCTAAGCAAACTATTCTTACTACTATAAAGACGAACCCATTATCCTTTTGTAGATATAGATATGCTGTTAGAATGGTGGATGCTCGTATTAAACATTGCCAAAGTATCAAATACTGACGTCAGTTTATATACAAGTAACTGTTTGCTTGCAAGGGGCTGCCATTCAGGAAAAAGCTGGCTTCAAGGGAGGGTGGCATTAAAGGAGGAGGTGCTAAACCAGCTTATTTCAGACATAGTATGAACTGAGAGGCTGCACCAAGGTCCTGCAGATCAATAAGGAATATTATGAGCTGTGAATCATCCAAAGTTACTCTAGTACAGTTCAAGAAAAAAAATAGGGACCTAGGAATGAACAGAGTAAGTCCAGTGTAGAAAAATACCTCTCAAAAGTTTGGTGGGGTTGGTAGAATCTGCATTTGCAAGGTTGAATGTTACACCCAGGTTGCAACCCAAACTAAAGAAATCAAAGAGCTAATACTCACCTGCTGCTCGGCTCTCAGAAATACCTCTGAGATTTTTTTTTTCTGGTGACGGCTGGCAGAATTAGTTCTCTGCCCTGTCAGCCTGTCAGCATCTTGTTAACATCCAGCTGGGAGACGTTAACCAGCAGAGTGTCAACAGATGACACGCGGCTGCACGTCATCGCTGACTGATCAGGCTGTTAGAGCACGATCACTGCCACAATCAGTTTACTAAGTGTTACACATGAGTCTAAATGTTGAAATAAAATCACAGGATGTGTTCAGTAGAACACATGGAAATTCAGCAAGGTGAGTAAAATTCCATAAACCTGCTTAGATATTAATGGGGAAAAAAAGAGGCTTCTGAATGATCAAATGTTTGAGTTTTTGTTGGTGTCAGAGTAATTCTATTACAAACAAGAGCTGCTCATGGATGATTTTGCATCTTTTCAGTGGTACAGATTTGAATAAACATGATATTTGTGGAAGGGTGGTCACATCAAACAAGTTTTTTTTGTTTTTTTGAAAGACTTGAAGGACTAGCAGGTAACCTGCAAGTGCCAGATTCTACGAATTGTAGAAAGGGGACGAGTTCTCCGTCAGGTAACATCAAGGGCGTAGTTCATGCAGTGCAGTTCTCTATCTATGTGATGGACTGGTCTGTCCAACCACAGGACTAGATCCTCTCTGGGAAAACAGCTAAATTATATTGAGGACCACCAAAACGGTGGTGTGGCCAGTGAGACCAGAAGGACCGAGGGTAGCTGGTTAGCAGTGAATGAATTTGCAAAACAAGAGAGAGGGAATTGTCTGCTACTATGTCTGTGTAGGGTCTCAGTCATCCAGGTCATGGTACAATGTTTGAGTTGAAGGCCTTCAACTCAAGCACTTAAGCGTGTCCACTAGTATGTGGCAGATGCTGTCGTTCTCACAGGCAGATAAAAATAAAAATAAAAAAACAGAGTTTTTGTGGCCATTATTCAGCACCACAACTCAGGAAAAAAAGAGCAAGTTGTGACCATATTTTGCATTTCACTGGATGATAATAATCTTTGGATTTCACCTAATAAATCCCTTCAAAGAGCCACTGCTTATATTATGAGTGTGCACAGACAGGGATGTAAACTGCAATTTGACTGGTTGGCAGAGGAATACATCTACAAGGCCCTTATTGTTTTAAAGGCATGATTAGCTGAAACAAGTTATTTAAGTGTCATGTTACATAAAACAGTTTTCTTATTGTGCTGATTAATCCTTTAATATAGCAGTGTTTCCCACAGGTTTGTATATGTGGCTTTAGCAGGGGTGCAGGATGTGCTGGTATATGCACCTGCACGTGTGTGCAGGAAAGGAGGAACATCCAGTCTTAACGAAATTAATAAATAATGATTTATATACTTTTGTGACACAGGACAGCCTTGGTGAAAACCAGTTCTCCACCTGCTGCAGGTTCTGGTTAAATTGACCCTCCAGCTTGAAGCAAATTTACAGAGCAGAAGTAATCCTGCAGTCTATGATGCTGCAGTTGGAGTCTGTCCAACCACAGGACAAGTGACTCTCTAGGGGGGCAGCTGAAAGACATCATGGACTACCACATCAGCGACCTGCTGGTATGGGAAATAGAAAATGAGAAGCTAGCTGATTAGCAGTGACTTAACTTTCAAAAGAATATTTGGGCAGTTGTTAGTATACCTGCACTTTCACCAAGCAAAGTCTGTGTTTGACATGGAAATGTGGAAGTGTCTGCTGGTGTTTTATTTGCAGCTCTGTGAGAAAAGATGTTGCCTCTCTGTGAATGTATTTCATCAGTCTTGGCTGATGTTTCATGTGTGTGTTCTAGCAGTGCCAAGGTACCACTGCAGAGTTACAGTCCCTCCTCCTCCTCCTCTCATTATCCCATGCAGATGTTCAGTGCCGGGCCCTCGCCATATCAGGTGACCACAAATCTAATTGATATCAAAACTCTGGCGGGGGAAGTCTAAGCCCCTCTGAGCTCTCAGGTTACGGCCTGTTATAAACCCGGCCCGACTTCTGACAGCCACTTTCAGCATGAAACATGCACTGTCTTCACTTCAAAGGAGACAGGCGCTGAGGAAAAAAACAGCCTGCTGCCACCTATGAAGAGCCCCACTAAGGCCCCGTTCTGCCTGTTTCCATATTATTCTGACCCATTTGAGACTAAATCGGATTAATCACGCTCAGGACTTTTTATCTGCCTGAGTGGAGGCTGCTTGTTTCAGCACGGCAAAACAAAAGCATTAATAAGCTCATCGGCAAACAGTGAGTTTAATATGGGAAAGTGATCCGCAGTCGGGTATTACAATGCAGCTGAGGGGGGAATTGGAAGCTTAAGGAGAGGATGTGATGGTAATGACTTTAAGGCGACATAATCCTCTCCATCTGGGCCCGGCGATTGTTTGATATTTATGGTTGATGATCAGCCCTAATAGGTTTGTTATTTTCTTATGGGATGAATATGAATGGAGGGGAGCATGGGAAGAGGGTTGTGATTTGTTTTGTTTTCATTTTGTTTTGGGTTCAAACCAGAGATCAGTTTCAGACAGAGCCATGTCTGCTCTTTGTCTCGCTGTACAGACACGGGGAGGGAGGGTTTTCTCAGGCTGGATGGACTTTCAGACTCTCAGATTGAAGTGTTGTACCTTCTGTCTGTGTGTCTGATGTCAGATTATAGTGGATGCTGGGATTGATTCTCACATGATGTGAACTTGAGTGAAAGCACATGGAGTTCTGCATGTAATCCCATTTGGCTTTCCGTGTTGATGTGTTTTATGTGCAGCAGCACTGTTTGAACTGCTACTGATAGACTTAAATTTAAAGGGGACCTATTATGCGTTTCCCTATTTTCTGTCATATACACTCACCAGAATGGCCAGACTGCTTCGAGCTGATAGGAAGGCAACAGGAACTCAAATAGCCACACACAACCAAGGTATGCAGAAGAGCATCTCTGAACACACACCAAGTCGTACCTTGAAGTAGATGGGCTGCAAATCTGCATCAACTGTGTGATGCTGTCGTGTCAACATGGACCAAAATCTCTGAGGAATGTTTCCAGCACCTTGTTGAATCTATGCCACGAAGAATTAAGGAAGTAAAGAAGACAAAAGGGGTCCAACCCGTTAGTAGTAGGGTGTGCCTAGTGAAGTGCCTGATGAGTGTATATATTCTGGTATGATTGTGGATGCTCATCTCAAACATGGCCAAAGTTTCAAATAATGATGTCCGCATATGTACAAGTAATCCCTGAGAGCCACATGCTTCAGACTGCTCTAAACACTCAATCAGTTTCAGGCCCTGTCCACACATACATGGATATTTTGGTAAACATAGCTTTTTCTATGCGTTTTGGCCTTTTGTCCACATGTAAACTCTAAAAACTCCTGCTGGGGTGAAGATTTTCAGAAACTAAGTTTCAGCGTTTACGTGTGGACGAGGAAAACTGAGATTTGTGTGCACCTTTATCTCCCTTCGACATCAGACCATGCACCATGTTATTGTTCGCAGGCTTTTGGTTGGCCCGCATTTCTTTACGGTTAGGGTTATATCGCCACATGTTGCTTTGGCGCGCTCTTGACAGCACTTGAGATCGTTTTTTTGTGTTTTCATGTGAATGGAGAAATTGTTCAAAGTGAACTCCTTTTAAAAAATACCCGTGTCCATGTGGATGTAGCCTTAGACAGTTTTTTTTTCTACCCTTGGATTTGTATGATGTCATAGAGAGCAGATATCCCTAATATGGTCATCTCAGAGTCACAGCTCTGGCTGTGAGCCCTGAAGCCCCACCCACCTGCTGTTCAAACCTTCTGTTTAAAAGGCAGAGGATGAACTGAGGGGATGCAACAAGGCTCAGTGTAAGACAAATAAGAATTATTTTTGAACAATGAATCATGCAGCCTACTTTACAGCATAAGAATACAAACACAGAGCTGGAAAAGAGCTTGTTAAGTTTCTGGTTTAGTCTTTTAACTTCAGTCAGTTTGTACTTGAAAATTTTCTTCCAGACCACTATTTAGCTTTATTTCAATCAGAAATAATTTGTTGGCACTCGCTTTAGGAACTATTGGTAATACAGTATCCAGAATTAAACTTTTTACTGGGCAACCAAAGGAACTGGTAAATGATGATTGGCTAAGCAATTTTATTTTTTATTTTTTTAACAGCTAAAATGATTGTTTTTGTCTTCTTATGTTAAATATTGGTTTCAGTATATTTCATTGAGATAAGAAGGTTTTAAACCTGGAGAGACCAAAAGAACATTTGAATTAAATTGTAATATATTAAGTAGCAGTTAATGAAGTCAAGTCAGAATGCAAAAGTGAAGAAATCTAAATCTCAAAATTTACCCGAGTTTAACATGAACACCCAGCAGAGTTGAAATTCACCTGCGACACCAAGTGACAGGTAGATTCTCACATTTTGAGATGTTGAGTGTGTACAGCTATTTTCAGGCCTTTTTTTTTTTTGGGCTGGTAAAAAAATATATTTGGCTGGTGGATTTTTTTTTTTTTTTTAATCTACCAATCCTCTTCGCTGTTGAGTCAAAAGTTAATTTCAGTTACAACATTAAGTTTGTAAAGTGACAAAATTCTTCAGTTTTGTATGCATCTCAGTTTTGGGGTCACAATCGGTATCTAACTTAACCTTCTCCCTAGTTCTAAAAGTTTGGTCCTGAAAAGAAATCTTCCCAATTCAAGAAAAAAATTATAATATTCTTTTAACAACATCTGTATTTATTTTTTATGTCTTTTGAATTCGATTTTGTAAAGCTATTTAATGTTCAGTACACCACCCAGCAGACCTTTCTTTTCCTGCTCTCTGCATGGCGGGACATTACACCGATCAGCATAACATTATGACCACCTGCCTAATATTGTGTTGGTCCCCCTTTTGCTGACCATACGCAACAAACTGTGATGCACTGTGTATTCTGACACCTTTCTATCAGAACCAGCATTAACTTCTTTGGCAATCTGAGCTACAGTAGCTCGTCTGTTGGATCGGACCACACGGGCCAGCCTTCACTCCCCACATGCATCAGTGAGCCTTGGTCGCCCATGACCCTGTCGCCGGTTCACCACTTTTTAAGAGATGGAGACCACTGCAGACCGGGAACACCCCACAAGAGCTGCAGTTTTGGAGATGCTCTGACCCAGTCGTCTAGCCATCACAGTTTGGCGCTTGTCAAACTCACTCAGATCCTTAGCTTGCCCATTTTTCCTGCTTCTAACACATCAACTTTGAGGACAAAATCTTCACTTGCTCCCTAATATATCCCACCCACTAACAGGTGTCATGATGAAGAGATAATCAGTGTTATTCACTTGACCTGTCAGTGGTCATAATGTTATACCTGATCAGTGTATAACACAACTTTAGCAGATGTATAACTTGATGTTGATGGCAAGAGATTTAGTTGAAATGTACTGACACCATGGGTTGGAAGAAAGGAAATAAATCTGAAGTGCTTTACAATCTGGAAATGTTGAGTTTGAGTTCCAGAGTATTCTGGTATTTCTGTGGTTTCTCTCGGCTGCCAGCTCGTTCCTGACCCCTGGCCTACTTGTTTGATGGATGACTTTATGATACTATTTTAGTCCAGATCGTCACTGAGGGCCCGGGCATGGGTATGTGACCTTTCTCTGGGTATGTCTTGTCAGGGAAAGATGCATCAGGACCTAGAGTTCAGTGAATGTGCAAGATCATGTTAAGTATGCAGAGTTTTTATTAGAGGACAGGGGTTGGAAAGCTCCACCAGCTTAGAACTGCGTCACTGAAAAACTGCTGTTGGAAAAACACAAAGAAATACTTGCTACCTTCTTTCCGTGGTTCTATTTCAGTCACAAACACTTGCATACAGGTATGAAGGCCCCTTACAGCCAGATCCACTTGGATTTCATATTGGTTTTCTAACATGGTTGCCAGAGGACTGTGGCATGGCCTTTATGAGCCTCTTTTCCCCTGAGTACCCTGGTGTTGAGACAGTATCTGCTCCTGATACTGTAAGATATACCTAGGATAAACTCGTCCAGCATTCACAGTACAACATGACATGTGTTTTTATAATTTTCCTGTTGCCCTGCTGGGGAGTCATTTTGGGTGAAGAGTGTCAGCAAAATGCCTGAAATGTAAGATGAGAAAGCAGATCGTATCAGAGCCAACTTGCAGCATCACAAATCATCTTTCTGAGAGTCGTTTACGTGCTCTTCGTTCAGCATGATGCCCACGTGATGGTGTGGGATGATTCTGCTGAGTGCATTTTCCAAAAAACCTCAGTCAAAGTGTTGATATTTAAAATGAAGAGATGTCTTTATTTTTTATTTTCATTTTTCTACACAAAGCTTTATTTCACACCATTTTAATGGTTCTTATTATACTTTTCTGTATTTTACGGAATGTATGTATGTAATGGATTTAATACATAGTATTACAATGGTGGTCCACTGGTCTGTGACAAAAACTCATTAGTTCACAGTAAGTCCTTTAAGTCCTGGAAGTTGCAAGCTGTTGCAGGTCAAACTTAACCCAGCACATCCTTCAACACCCTAACACAGGTTCTTGGTGTTCCCTGTCATTTGAACATGTTCATTTGGACCTCAACACTGCTGACCAGGAGCATCCAGCAAACATTGCTGTTTTCAGAGGTGCTCTGGCCCACATCTGACACACTGACTACAAAAACCGTTTACTTACTAATATATACCACACCTTAATGTGTACTTTTGTTGCAGTCAAGCTGCAACCTCATCTCTGGGGGTAAAAAATGAAGCCAACAGGGAAATGCAAAAAAGCTGCTGTTTCTCTAATGCCCATATGGGGCTGATTCCAAAAGTGGATATGGACGATGGAGACAATGGGATTTCTTAGATTGTACAGATGGAGCAAGGACTGCAAACAGGTTGTTTTTAAACTAAGGACCAGTCATTTAACGGTGATCACTCCTTTATTGGCAAGGAAAATATAACTAATTTTCACTTCCATCAGGCATCACAAATCCCATTCAGCAGGTTTATTTTTAGACTTATTTTCACCGTGCAAAGTCACAGAAGACCTTCTACAACTGTTTCCATAAGCTGACTTAAACTATGTCAGGTAAACTACTTATCATGTAAAAGAAGTTCAGCTCCCATTTGAAATCCTAATGTGGACATAAGAGATTTAAAAATGTTAAAAAATGTTTAAACTTTAATATTGTATCCCTTATTTAACCCAGTTGGCTGTTCCCCCCTGAGGTGACAAGAAACACTGCAGTGTGTTTCCTGAGTCCTCTGGCATGTTGGTAAATGTGTCCACTAATGCTCAGTAAGATCACAGACATGCTGGGAATGTATCGCACGCACACACTGCAGGCTTTACTCTGCGATGATCAGTCCAAGACACACAGAGAAAACATTAAGTCTGAATTTAAACCTGCAGTCCACAACTTTTGTCTCCTCCTTCTGGCAGGGAGTATAATCACACACATTACTGACACATGATTATGACATACGCTTCTAATGAAGAAAAGCTGCACCAGTGATACCACCACTAATTTGTGTTGGTCTTTTTTATCTGGAGCAAAAATAGTACAGTTGTGGTCAGAAGTTTACATCCACTCATCATGGGCATGAACGTCATGGTAATTTTGGGCTTTTAATGATTTTTGTGAACTGTTCTTTTTCCAGGGTGGAATGATTGGACAGCATACATCTTTAATGACTTTAAAAAAACAAGAATTGGATGTACAAGTTTGAATTTATTTTGGATTTTCTCTAATCCACACAGGGTCAGAAGTATACATACAGGGTCAAATTTAAACATACACCCCCAATAATATTTGGTTAAATGTCCCTTAGCAAGTTGCGCCTCGACCAGACACTTTTGGTAGCCATCAACAAGCTTCTGGCATAATTCTGGCTGGATATTTGACCACTCTCCATGGCAGAATTGGTAGAGTTCATTTAAATTGGTTGGTTTCCTGGCACGGACCCAGCTTATAAGCATAGTCCAGAAATTTTCAATAGGACTGAGGTCTGGGCTTTGGGAAGGCCATTCCAGAAGCTTAATATTAGCCTGCTTCATCCATTCCAAAACCAATTTTAATGTGGGATCATTGTCCTGTTTGAACCACCAACTGTGTCCAAGTTTCAACCATCTAGCTGTTGATTTTAGGTGAAGTTGAAGAATTTGGAGGTAGTTCTCCTTCTTCATTATTAGTATCAGTACCGCTGGCAGTGAAACAGCCCTAGAGCATGATGCTACCACCGCCATGCTTGACAGTTGGTAGTGTTCTTAGGTTTGAAAGCCTCACCTTTACTCCTCCAAACATACCTCTTGTCATTGTGGCCAAATAGATCAATCTTTGTCTCATCTGACCATAAAACATTTCTCCAGAAGGCATTTGGCTTGTCCATGTGGGCAGCTGCAAATTTCAGTCAAGCTTGAAGGTGTCAATTTTGGAGCAGGGTTTTTTTTCTTGGTTGGCACCCTCTCAGTCCATGGCGATGTAAAACTCACGTCACTGTGGACAGTGACGCTGGTGTTCCAGCAGTTTCCAGTTCATGGCAGACTTGAGCCTTGGTGGTTCCTTAGTATCCTAACCTATTTCCTCTCATCTGAGGGTGACAGTTTGGGTCTTCTTCCAGACCTTGGTAAAGTGGTGACACATCTGAATAACTTGTACTTATGTACAAATGTTTGAACTGATGGAATCTGCAGTTGTTTAGAAATGGCTCCATTAAGCTTCGGGAATGGCCCTCCAAAAGTCCCGACCTCAACCAAATTAAAAATTTGTGGACTACGTTCAAAAGCCGGGTCCCTGCATCTCATCACTCTGTTCTTGGTGCCTGCCCTGCAGTTATGATGTTTTTATTTGGGTGTCAGACATTCAGGGGCTAAAAATAATACTTTAATTCCCCAGTACATTTAGTAAAGCACTGTGCATGAGTACGTTTTTGAAATACTCATACTTTTCATGAGCATTCCCTAAATCTGTGACAGAGTCACGAAAAAGACACATTTTCCAATTAATTTTCCAAAATTCAAGATGGCGCCTGTGACGGCTGCCTGTGTGTTTTGGTGCACTCTGCTTTTTGTTTGTTTGTTTGTAAACTCAGTGTTTTGCAGTACAACCGGGAGCTCTTACACCAGAGACGAGCTCATGAACATCAGGGCTACAACCCCTGAGGACTTATTTCCATTGTTCATCGCCTCATCTGCCGATATCTTGGCCATTCTTATTCACAAAGTGAGACGCCGTAGGAGAGGAAAGCGAGCCGGAGCGCTCGTGCGTCTCCGCCGGCGCGGCCACCGTACTCCGCTACCGGGAATATTCCTCTCCAACGTACGCTCACTGGCCAATCAAATAGATGAACTCCAGCTATTGATGGGGAAAAACAGAGACCTCTCCTCATCTGGTGTTTTGTGCTTCACGGAAACGTGGTTGTGTGAATCGATACCGGACTCTGCGCTGCAGGTAGCAGGATTCCAACTCTTTAGAGCGGATCGCCACACGGAGCTCTCCGGCAAGACAAAAGGTGGAGGTATCTGCTTTAATACTAACAGTGGCTGGTGTAACAATGTGACTGTTCTTCAACAACACTGCTCTCCTCATCTGGAATCTTTTTTCATTAACTGCAAAC
>VUQI01059841.1:0-17525 GCA_015106735.1 Paratilapia polleni
AAAATGTGGTTAATCCCAGTTAATTCATGATTTAACAATTACTTTTTCACAGAGGGCCAGGTAGGTTTGGATAGTTTTTTTTCCCCTTGATAAATGAAATCACCATTTTAAAAAATGCATTTTGTATTTTATGTATTTGCATTTAAGCGTGTAGACATGGTCAAGACGACCTGCTAAAATTCAAACCGAGCATCTGAATGGGGAAGAAAGGTGATTTAAGTGACTTGTTGGAAACATCTCTGAACGCAAAACATGTTGAAACCTGAAGCAGAAGACCACACCAGGTGCTGCCCCTGAGGCTACAAGTCACACAGGTTGACAAAAATTGGACAATAGAAGATTTGGAAAAAAGTTATTTGGTCTGATGAGTCTCGATTTATGCTACAACATTTGGATGGTAGGGTCAGAATTTGGCATAAACAACATGAAAGCATGGATCCATCCTGCGTTGTATCCATGGTTCAGGCTGCTGGTGGTGGTGTAATGGTGTGGGGGATATTTTCTTGGCACTCTTTGGGCCCCTTAGTACCAACCATTGTTTAAACACCACAGCCTACTTGAGTATTGTTTCTGACCATGTCCATCCCTTTATGACCACAATGTACCCATCTTCTGATGGCTGCTTCCAGCAGGATGACACACCGTGTCACAAAGCTCAAATCTTCTCAAACTAGTTTCTTAAACACAATAGTGAGTTCACTGAACTCAAACGGCCTCCACAGTCACCAGATCTTAACCCATTAAAACACCTTTAGGATGTGGTGGAATGGGAGATTCACAATACGGATCAAAATCTCTGGAGAATGTTTCCAGCAACTTGTTGAGCATATGACACAAAGAAAAGGGGGTCCAACCTGGTGCTAGCAAGGTGAACCTAATAAAGTATCCACTGAGTGTAGCTAGACTGGGTAGACTTATTGAGTTGATAACCATCGTCATGTGACCGCTTAGCCTGTTAGAGTAAGTGAAGCCAGATAAGGAAGAGATTCTCTGGGTATGTTCAACTTGCTTCGTAATACATGCCCCAACGGAAAAGCCTGCATTTCTCTACTAAACTCTCTTACCAAGAAGCAGAGCACCATTCTAGCTACCCCTGCCTGCAACACAGAGGTGGTCATCAACCCAGCAACCCACGGGCTAATATCCATCAGCTCTGCTACAGCAACCAAGAACTTCTGAAACACACCTCGGGGAAACTCAGCAAATGAAAAGCCCCATTCACTTTGGGGTCCACAGTAGCTGAGCAGTTAGTACACAAACCATATCCCTTTAACAGTGAGGTCCCTGGTGTCTCTCTCTACTTTCACCATTTAATGAATCCAAATGCCATAGCAACAATTACATTTCAAAATCCCTAGCACTCCAGTGAATAGGAACCCTTTGTTTCTTAACAAGGCTTATACTGTGAAATATTTGCACTTTTATGGGCTTTTTTCATATAACATCCAACAATACAGACAGGATTGTTTTTATTTAGGAATTTTTGTTTATTTGATCACACCACCGGCCATTACTAGACTTTCAGGAGACAGTCCTAATGTATCAAGAGTGCTGGGAGTGGTGCAGAGCTACACTGAAAGGGACAGAGGCTAAATGTAAATCACGGATGGTTTTATCTTCGTATCTGAACAGTCCTGAACTTTTTGAAAGCACCTAGTAGGAATTTTACATCATGTTAAGAGGTGGAAAATATGAATTGAATGTCAGCTCAATTATTTACTCACTTCTGGTTTTCATCAGTCAGTTTCTTTATCACTTGGCCGAGTGTGAACAAGCTGCGATTGATATTACAACCTTCTTTGAAACGTGCACCTAGGACATCAAAAATACAAAAGACAAACACCCAAAGATTACTGTAAAGTGAGTAGACTGCAGCGTTGACTAACAAAGCCACTCTAACATATCACACCCAGTATGTGTCTCACATGGCTTCAAACAACACCACACATCCACCTTACCTTCAGCTCCAGTTTGACTTGCTCTCTCAGATCCAGCGAGATCAACTAAGTTCTACAAGATAAAGCAAAATTGTTAGCAACCAAATAACAAAGCAAACAAGACAGAAAACAAGCCAACAGTGAAGGAGAGCTAGCTTACCAAATGAGACACAATGATGGCGCCATCGCCACTTTCACCTGATGCTGAGTCACTTCTTTCCCGGCTCTCCAGGATCTAAGAGAAACTCCATCATGAAAAATCCATTTCCCCTGAATCCTCCATGTCAGTATCTGTATATGTTGCAGTGTTGCTTACCATACGGAAAATGGTGTGCGAGCGGCTACTCCGCTGGTTCATTTTTGTCTTTCCATAATGCCGGTTCTCTGAACAGGGACACAGAGCAGAAAACACACAGGTGGTTACACAGTCTGCAGTAAGTAAGAATTGATTCTGGAAATCATCTCAAATCTTACTTTCTCCTTTCCGAATCCATGCCAGGACTTGTGAGGGAGATGTAACCAGCTCTTCAGTCAGATCAGCCACGTAGATGTTTTTCTGCAAACACACAGTTGTGTGTTGATAGTAATCATTATCAACGCAATCATACAGATCATGTAAATCTCCACACTGTTTCATTGGGTTTCAGCACTCCTAGATTCCTAGACCTAGAATGGTCCCTTGTTTTCTTCTTCATGGGGGTTATCTGAATCGCTCTTCATCTGGTCCCTCACCCAGGACCAAAAGCTCCCAACAACATAGCTCCTGGGATCACTGGGACAGGCAAATCATTCCACTGTGATAAGGTGGTGATTCACAGACAATTCTCCTAAAGATAGGGTGAGGAGTTCAGCCACTCGGGAGGGACGGGACTATGCAGAGCCACTAGTCCTCCACATTTAAAGGAGGCAATTGAGGTGGTTCGGGCATCTGACCAGGATGCCTCCTAGGTTAAGTGTTCTGGGCATGTCCTAACAGGAAGAGGCCTGAGGACCCAGGACACACTGGAGAGATTATGTCTCTCAGCTGGCTTGGGAATGCCTCGGTGTCCCCCCCAGATGAGCTGGAGGAGGTGGCTGGGGAGAGGAAGGACTGGGCTTCTCTGCTTCAACTGCTGTCCCTGCGACCCGGACCCGGATAAGTGGCAGAAAATGGATGGATGGAAGATCTAAGGAAACTTGGAAATTTTGAGAACTAAACCTCCAAACACGGATCTGAATCCAAACGTCTAAATGACCCACTTACATTGATTTGTTCTCGGACTTCTAGAGGTTTTCTTTTCCAGCTGTCAACAAGCAGGTCCGTGACAGTCTCATTGTAGATCTCCATGTACGAAACTCTGAGAAGGAACTCCTTCTTTGGAAACTTGGGGTAAAAGAGAAGCGACTGTTTAGAATGAAGTGACTGTGCTACCAAATGTAACACGTTTCAAACATGCGTCACTGTTCTTACATTCTTAATGGTTTGAAAGACATCTTCCATAGCCAGAGGTATCACTCCAGGGGTGTGATCACTCCCCATCATGGTGAAGGTCTTTCCAGAAGAAGTCTGCCCGTAAGCAAATATAGTTCCTGTGAAATAAACATAGCGTGGATAAAGAAACAGAAGAAAAACCATGCAGCACAGTAAGGGACCAACCAGCACGATGCCTGTATCTTCTTTCCATTACTTACCATTGTATCCCTCTACAGTGGAAACAACCAGTGGCTTTGCAATGTCATTGTACAGTTGACTGGTTGTTTCATCAGCGGTGAATACGCGGTCTGTTAACAGAGGAGAAAAGCTACTGTATACAATATTTCCATTAATATGACTCTAAACAAAATATGTGCAATACGTGTCTTGATGCATGCTCAATCATGCATCAAGACAAGGAAATCCCAGAAGGTTGATTCTGTCCAGATGAACAGAATCAACCTTCTGCTATGTGCAATACAAACCAAAACTAAAGCTCTTGGTGGAATTTCCATCATCAATCTGATGAATTGATTTCTGATCAGCTTTCCAGAAGAACTGGACAGGCTCTGCATTCTCCGATGCAGCGCTTTCTTCCCTGCAGAAACAGACACATGCCACATATATGGAAACAGTAAGAGACTTTCTGAACAGCTGGAGACAAAGTTTAATATTGCTCTGGAAGAGCTAACTTCTTCAAACACTCCTGTTGATTTCAATCAACAAAGAAAGCAACAGCTTAAATAAAGCGTAATATATGGAGGATAAATTGAATGGCACAAGCTAATGCACTCCTAATGTCAGTCCCAAGCCCAGACAAATGGGAGGGGCACCCTTGGGAAATGAGGGAGCAGCAGAGAGAACCTATCCTATTCAGAGGATAAATCGAGCATTCCTTCCAACCATGAGTTCATTTCTAATGAGGGATCTGACATATCACATAGTCCGTGATAATACCGGTATAAATTTTTATGTGTAATGATACAGCCACATCTTACTTTTACTTCCTAGTGTGCAACAACAACACAAGCCCAGACGTGTCTGAGAGCAAGAGCGTCTGATGACGATTTGGTAAAAAGGGAGCTACTTCAACAACCTCCAAAGCACAACACTTTGCAAAATATGTAAGAATAAAGGTGGAAACAACAAACTTGTTTCACCACTTGAGGCAAAAACACACCATGGAGTATAACCAGGCTGTGAAGGAGGAGATGCTAGCAGCTGGTGATGTGTGACCCAAAGGCTGGAACACTCGCTAAGATCATGAGCCGTTTCTCTACTTCACCACATTTTTCTCTTTCCATCATTCTGGTACAAGTTCATCTGGGATTTATCTGTTTTTGTTTTTTTTGGCAAAGTCTAATCTGGCCTTCCTGTTCTTGAGTGTAACCAGTGGTTTGCACCTTGCTGTGAACCCTCTGAAGGTGTCTCCTCTATGGACTTTGACAATCACACACCCACCTCCCTGAGAGCGTTCTTCACTTGCCTAGATGTCATGAAGGAGTTTTTGCCTAACCAAGAAAAGCATTCTGTGATCATCCATTTCAGTAGTCTTCAGTGGTCTTCTAAGCATTTTGGTGCTGCTGAGCTTCTTTTGAATTTTTGCTAACTCTGCTCACAGTATTACAATATATTGAATCACATTACAAGATTGTTTCACCACATTGTTGGACACCTGAGTGAATCGACCTCGCCTTGACCAAGGAGACAGGCTCCACCCTCTGGTTTGCATCTTTGTGGAAAAAGATTCATTCTCTAGCAAGATGAGTCCAAACACACCTCAAAGCTTAAAATTATTTTAAGACAAAAGATTAATGAACTTTCTTCACACTCAACATCTACTGAGGCACTAAGACTGAGTAAGCCTGTCATGCACTGTCCCTAAAATATTCTGAAACTCATTGAGCTGATATGACTGATCATTATTAAGCTTTCTCCATCAAGAAAATGGATCGGACGCTAAGGGACAAAATATTTATATTTTTAAAGTAACGGCCAACTCAATACAGATGTTAGTAAAAAGCGACCCTAACCCTTCTGTCTGTCCCCACAATTTGCACTGAATTTGGGGGGGGCTTTCAAATTTTGCAGCTCCCTCTTCCCCGAATCAGCTGCAATAAACTCACCGATCTGCTCTGGTGTAAATGTTTTCCCTGTTTTTGGCCCGAGACACGGACACGCTGATGTTTTTGAAATTCGCACATTTTACTGCTTGTACATTAGTTTCTTTTGTGTATTTTTGCTACGTGTGCTACTAGTCTATGTAGCCATGGTGATTGTCCTGCTGTCGGTCTTGGCTGAGACACTCCAGTGTCCTGTTATCCCGCTTCAAATACACTCAGTTAATTCAAGAACCGCTGACCTTGCAGGAGGTTGATTTTTATTTGCTTGAAACATAATTGGCTTTTGAAGGAGGAATTCAAAACGTTACGACAACAATGACAACGGTTAGCATGAATTTTAGCGCAGCTCCGGATCGGAAAGCTGAGCTGCTGTTAGCTCTAAACTCACCTCGCAATGAGCGGACGGACTCGAACACACACTTTAACAGCTGACTCCTCTGCCATCTTCTTTATTGAAGTCTGTCACCAAACAAAATACTGTGACACGGGCCGAAACATCTCCCAAAAAACGATGTTAAAAAACTAAAAACGCTAACAGGAACTGGGAGCGCAAGAGCCGGAACGCGCTGCTCTCGGTTTGAAATTCTGCTCCTGACGTTTGATTGGTGAACGTCTCCGCGCGGACAGGTCCATGTGTGTGGGGGTGCCGACAAACGATTGGCTTGCGTTCTGGTTGATATTGTGCTTTCACAAATCTGTCTTAACAGAGAGTTTAATATCATGAACGGGAATGCGAACGTGATGCTCAGGAAGAGAGGTGGAATTTGTTTAAAAGCGAGTTTTAGCAATTAAAAATCAAGCTAACATGGTCGCGCCGACTGATGACGAAAATGTGCGTCTCGCCCATATTGGGGATATGGGGAGCACATGAAGACGTCATGTTTTGTTGTTTTGTTTTTTTGGGGTTTTTTGTGTATTTATTACAGTACTGTGGTCCTTTTGGGAGATAGGAATGCTGTATTTCTGTACAAAATCCTCATAAGGGTATGGAAGCTCTTCTCAATTAAAAAGCTGTTTCACAAGTAAGATGTTGTTGTTAAACCAGTTTTCAAAAAATAATAATTAGTTTCTGTATGTGATATTGACATTGTTCCATATGAAATATTTGTGAGGAGAGTAGTTGTGCTTGTATAGGAGGGACCAGCACAGGAGAACTTGTTTATGAAAGTTGGACAGTTTGATAGGCAGGTTACGAACAGCAAAAAGGGCACATTAATAAAAAAAAAATTAAGACCACCTAGACTGAACTTAGAAAGTTTGAGATTATATTCCACATACTACCTGGGTCTTTCAGAAATCTTTGGTGCTGATGTTTGTAGTTCAGTGGAAGTTGAGTTTATATTGTCTTAAAGAAGTGGAGCTGTTGTGGAGGTCGGACGGGGATATTGGATAGAGTCCATTATTTTTCTTCCTGCTGCTGAAATGTCTCGGTTTCTTGTGAACAGGTAGGCCTGTTCTCTGTGCTTCTCCTGTGTGGTCGTGTACTTTGTAACCTTGGTTATCAGATTTTAGGTTTCATTTTGAAAAAGACATAGTATTTATCTAAATATGTGCTACTTTGCTCACATATCCAGAACAGAGATGTGAAGAGTGAATAAAGCCCAGCTCAGAGTTCTTGTTTCAGTGTGATGGCGTATTTAAAGTGGACCTCCTGTGCCTTCTTTTGTTTCCTGTCGTATATCTGTTCCAGTGCTGGATATTTATATTAAACATGACTAAATAATGAGGTCAGTGTGTGTACACTGCAAACTGCTCTAAACACTCAGTGTCACACAGTTTTTTCTCCTCTTGGAGATGTGTGATGTGATAGAGAGGGGATATCCCTAATATGGTCATCTCAGGTACACGGCTCTCACTGGGAACATCTACATGCTGTTCAGACCTCCTCTTTGGAGGAGTTTAAGGAAATGAGTATGATCAGCCCCTTTTAAGTCAAAGGTTTTTATAGATATTGGAGGTCTTTCTTTATGAATATACAAAGTAAACATTAGAATTACTGAGGGGAGCTCTTATTCAAGGTGCTTAGACAGAGATAACAATTAATAAGTGTGTTTTGTTTTAGATGTTAGATTTGAACTGACAGATATACAGAATACTGACCATCAATGCCAAGAAGAAAACAATAGCAGCTTTTTCTCTTTCTCCTGACATGTTCCATCTGTGTGCTGCATTTCTTTAACATTCATGAGAAAAAAAAATCTGGTAACTTTAAGATTGCACTTTACTAATCTGACCAAACATTGACAGTCTGTCAGTTTGTACTGTGTGTTAAATGTTGTCCCGATGCTCACAGGTATCTTGGAGAGGAGGAAGATGGGAGTGTGACGAAGGAGACGTCGTCTCAGGCGTCACTGAAAAGCAGAAAGAGCAGAGAGAACATTTGCATGAAGAACCAACAGAATGGGAGAACGTCAAAAACAAAAGAAAAGCTGACACAGACAGCAGTCAAGATCCTCAGCGCCACAAAAAGAGGCACTCAGAAACTATAGCTACATACTCTTGATGCATGCTCAATCATCCAGGTAAGGAAATCCCAGAAGGTTGATTCTGTTCATCTGGACGTAGCTACATACATATCTTAAAAGACAGTCATGTATTGATTCTTGGATTTGTTCTCCACATTCCCCATCAAGTCTGGTCACTTGCAATCTCAATAATATAAGTCCAGTGGTAAAGCACAATCCTATTTTATACAACAGTATTAAAGTTTGGCATGATATTACTAAATACCTAGGAAAGAAAAATGTGAAATCCTTGCTGTCTCCTATTGTCCATAATCCTGACTTTCCTGCTGAAATTGGCTCATCTGTGATGGGACAGGGAATTCATGAACTTGGAGACTTGTTTTACTGTCCTTCCAGCAGTTTCAAGCAAAATTTGGAATTCCAAAGGAACATTTCTTTGGATATTTGCAAATGAGAGTTTATCTATCTTCTCATGTCACCTCCGCTTCTGTTAGCCTCCTTTACAGTGATGTAGAGAGGTTTATCTTGGAGCATCAAAATGGGAGATATTTTATTTCACTGTTGATTTCTGACGGTTACAGAAGAGGCTTAACACAGACAATTATAATCTGACTGAAACTTTCCTCAAACTTAAAATCTCACCACTTGGCAGACATCTTCATTCATTTCCAAAACAGCTTGTCCAGTTCAGGGTTGCAGGGAGGCTGGAAACAATCGCAGCTGCCATGGGGCAAGAAAAGAGACCCTGAAAAGGTCAGCAGCCCATCACAGGACTAACATGCTCACATTCACGCTTATGGCTCATTTACAGTCACCGGTTAACCGGCATGCATGCCTTTGGGCTGTGGGAGGAAGCCGGAGTACCCGAGAGAAGCCACGCAGACAAAGAGAGAACCCGGCCGACCAGGAGATTCAAACCCAGAACTTTGCTGCCCATTTTCTAAATTAACTAATTTCAGTGGTCATTAAGTCATAAAACTGCTTGTATGGAACAGTAGGTCAAAGCTGATTTTTAAAAAAATAAATAAAACCTTAAAATTGTGCTGACTTTTACTTCTGCCACCATCCTTACTGTTCCATTTCAGCTGAGGGTTCTTCTGGTGCCATGTCTCCCTTAGAATGTCTCCGACTTAATTCAGTGTTTAAATTGACAAAGTTAACTGCACCCAGATGTTAGTTTTTTAGCAGCAGGAATACAAATGGATCGAATCACCTTGCCAGTATCTAGGTGCTATTTACACCATTTAAATACAAGCTATTTGTAGAAGAATTATAATGAAGACTAAGGGAAATATGATAAATGGAATCCATGTTGCCCCAAAACCAGTCTGTGATGCTGAGGGTCCGCACGCCCAGGCCCCCACTTTTACCTACCGCCCAGCTCACACTGCATCCGACCCCAATGCCTGTCCCTGCGGGTGGTGGGCCCACAGGGTGCCAGATCCATGGACACAGGCCTGGCCACTGGATACTCGCCTTCGACCTCCCCTCCCGGGCCTGGCTTCAGGAGAGGGTCCTGGTTTCCTGCTTCTGGGTGAGGTTAACAGGCTCCGAAATCTCAGCTTCACTGGGGTTTTCTGACTTGCTCTTTGTCTGGTCCCTCCCCTGGGACCAGTTTGCCATGGGAAACCCTACCAGGGACTATTACCTCAGACAACACAGCTCCCAGGATCACAGAGACACGCAAACTCCTCCACCATGGTAAGGTGGCGATTTGCTGCTGCTCCTGCATGTTGAAAGGAGCCAGTTGAGGTGGTCTGAGCATCTAGTTGGATACCTCCTGGGTGCCTCCCTTTGGAGGTTTTCTGGGTACGCCCAACTGGGAGGAGACCTTGGGGTAGACCCGGAACCTGCTGGAGAGATTATATATCTCATCTGGCCTGGGACGCCTCGGGATGCCCCAGGAGGAATTAGAAAGCGTGGCTGGAATACCTGCTTAGCCTGCTGCCACTGCGACCCGACTTCAGATAAGCAGAAGATGATGGATGGATGGATGGATGGAATCCATGTTTACATTTGTCACACATTGGTTTGATTTAATTTCTTGTAGTTAACAATTCATAAATTTGACGATTTAAACTGTAATTTGGAAGGTTGATCAGCACAGATGCAGCTGCCAGAGGTATCAACATTGGTGGGGTCAGACATGTTGTTAACTATGACGCACCACAGTACATCAGAACATACATTCACAGGTGAGGTCCCATCTTGTCATAGCATACATTTTGTCATAATTCTTGACAAAAGAATGCTGTGACTGACTGTGGCAAAGGCAGCACTTAAATCTAAGTTAAAACATCAGAGCAACCTGAGTCAACAGTTAAAAGAAGATCATTAAAAACTCTTAAAAGTGCTGTCTCAGTGCTGTGGTGGGATTTAAAAGCAGACTGGAACTCTTCACAAACACCATGAGTGTCTAAAAAGATCTGAAGTTGATTAAAAACAACCTTTTCAAAAATCTATATATTGGCCTATGTTTAGAAAGAACATTTGGATCAAATGTTACTTTTTGATAATAGGCTGCACAACAGCATGTTTGAAAGCAGCTGGTGCACAGCCTGATGACAATGAAGCATTTAATAAAAGTAGAATATTAGGCCCAATAGAGTGAAGAGTTTCCTTAAAAAGACAAGAGGGGAGGATATCTTGTGGGAAATTAGAAGGTCTTAAATTATAGACTACTTCCTTGAAAACAGAAAAAGACATGGGCTCAAAATGCTGAAAAACAGCAGAGCATTTAGGAGGTAGAGACTGAGATAAAACAGACTGTGAATGAGGAGACCTTGAAGTTATCATAAAGTATAAAGTATTTCAAGAAATTATCAAAGTCCAGAAGAAGTCTCCATGGGAAGAGTGTCACAGGAATTAACAACAGAGCTAAACAGATTAAAAAGAAGTCTGGGCTTGTGACTATTACTAGAAATTTTAGACAGAAAAGCAGATTTTGCAGTTTTAACAGTCCTCTGATATTGTGGTAAACAGTCACACAGGATCCCTAAAGACACCTGGAGTTTGTCCTTCTCCCACTTTCTCTCAGCGCGTCGACACATGCGTCTGAGAGCGCGATTTGGTGCGTTTAGTCCTAGCATGTTGAGTTAAAAAGATTAACTACCTGTTCGATGTGTAGTTCAGCGCAAAGGTTGGAATTGCTAAGGGCAGAGTTAGTGAAAGTGGAGGAAAAGTGACCAGCAATCGAGGGGTTTATCGTGTGCAAACGCCGCACAGGTCTCTCGCTGTTCACTCCTGTGTCACGCACCACAATATTAAACACAACAGGGAAGCAGAGGGAAGGAGAGAACAGGAGGCCCAGCAGGCTGGATCCAGATGACACCTGGATTTGGACAGGTGCCAGAGGGCAAGGAAAGAGGGCAAGACATCTGTAGTGGTGCGACGATCAGTTAGTCCAACAGATTTCAGGTAAGTCATGCTGCCGCCCCGTTTTCGCCGTCTTTTTTAGCCTTTCTACGGGGAAAAGTGTGTGGTAGGTGGCGTAGGCGGTCAAGTATATCGGCCAGTAGTAGAGGAGGATTTCCTGGCTTATATCTCAGTTCAAAAGGTTGCGGTTTAACTGGTTGAAGACTCAGAAGTGTTTGGCGATCGTAAACGAGTAGAGCAGAGCCATCAGGACCACATGAAAGGAGAACGATATCAACAAAGAGCAGACAGAGGAACCGAGAGAGACGGCTCCCCGTGCACGCCATTTTTCCTCCATTTATGCTACCTCTATGCAATATTATTAGAAAACATAGCACACATTTTCATTGCTATGCAGATGATAACCAGCTGTATTTATCCATGAAGCCAGATGACACAAATCAATTAGTTAAACTATAGGCATGTCCAAAAGACAAAGGCTGGGATGACCTCTCTCCCACCTAGGAGACAGACACCCTCTCTACTTTTAAGATTAGGCTTAAAACTTTCCTTTTTGATAGATCTTATAGTTAGGGCTGGATCAGGTGACCCTGAACCATCCCTTAGTTAAGCTACTATACACTCAGGCTGCTGGGGGCCTCCCATGATGCACTGAGCATTTCTTTCTCACTCACCTCTCTTCACTCTCCATGTGTTTATACACCACTTGCTTTTAATCATTAGTTATTATTAAACCCTATCTCTCTCCCATAGTGTGTCTTTTGTCCTGTCTCCCTCTGCTCTCTTCTGTTTCCCCTCACCCCAGAGGCTGCCCCTCCCTTAGCCTGGTTCTACCAGAGGTTTCTTCCTGCTAAAAGGCAGTACTTGCTCATAGGGGTTTGCCTGATTGTTGGGGTTTCTGTCTAATGTTGTATGGTATGTAGCCTACAATATAAAGCGCCTTGAGGTGACAGTTGTTGTGAAATGGTACTATATAAATAAAATTGAATTGAAATTGAAAGCACAGCAGGTGGCTGTGACAATTACTGGAAAACACTCCAAGTCCGGGCAAACTCCCCGGAGCGAGCATTACTTGTATGTATAAAAAATGTGTCAATAAAGAACTGTCTGTGTGTGCAGTATAGAAGTGACTCTCGTCCTAACTGAGGAGAACTCACAGTGGCAAAGACAGCTGCTAAACACTGTTACCCTGACCCCTCAGTACAGGGGCCCAGTACAGCCTTCACAGAGCATAACAGACAGCAGTGGATTTGAGTGTCTGGGGAGAGCTGCAGACAAGCCACAGGGTGAGCGACAGAGAGCCAAAGCCAACAGCCAACTGCTGCATGCTGCAGAAAGTGGACTGCATGAGAGAGCACGAGCGATTCAGAGACAAAGGCAGCTGCACGCAGCTGTTAATAATCCTTTCACTGGTTCATCTACAGAACCAGTGTCAGTAACCTTTACTATCAAAAGACCCATTTTTAAGCAATTCTAGACCCAAAAAATCTGTATGGAACCTTTTATAGGATACAGGATATCATAAGATCATAATTATTGATTCACGAATGTGGATATCACTTCAATGTTTTACCTGGAGATGATTTTAATTACATGTATAGTGTTAGATAGTTTTATCAGTGGTTATACAGCATAAAATAATAGATTTAAATCTGAAAAAAAGTTCAATAGAGTGTAAAATAGAATGGACAGCTGGACAGTAGTTTTCTCTAATAATAAAATTCCTAAATCAGCAAATAAAATGTTTAAATACTGTAGAACAACGCCCATCATAATTTCCTGCAAAGCATAGATAAGAGCCATAAACACATGAATGACCTACCTATATAACATATTAAACAAACATTAAAGACCATTTATAAAACTCACACATAGACACAAAAACACATGAACACAATTACTAAAACACTGACAGGCTGTTGTAATTGTGTTTATTCTGACAAATTAAACCCAAATGTGTTGAGTTATTGCCTTTAAAAAGAAGTAAACTATTGGAGAAACACTTTTTACAATGAATCATCAACAAATAAAAATCTAATGTGCACCTCATGGTGCACTCGCACGCCTACATCACCATGTTGTTAGAAATATTTGGCTGATTCAGAGCCTGAGGGAGGGAATTCTGCGTTAAAATCCTCTCTTAGAAAATCTATAAAAACAGCCCCTGGTGAAGACTTAAGGATAAAATGCTGGAGCTACACTAAATAATATTCAGACTGTGTGTTTTTATTTTTGGCTTTCAGCCATTATATCTCACAGATTATTGAGATGTATAATAAGTGACTCCTTAGCAATAGTTTGATGCAACTCAGCCTCTAGGAGATTATCAAGATTTGTTTTCCAATTAAAGTAATTCATGTCCCTTTCAGTCCATTCTTTATTTTAGAGTCACTTTGATCACTAAACTCTAAAAGTAGACACTGGAAGTTAGCATTTTATTCTGTCCTCTCTAATCAGTGACAAATTTAGTGTGTTGCAGTTCCTCACTAGGACCACTAGAGGGCAGTGAACCCCTGTGCACCCCCACCACCAAACTCAGCTTGGTGGTGGGGGTGAGGCTCGGTTCTCATCAAAGTTTGCCTTCACCAGCTCAAGCTTTATTCTTATAGCACATTTCAAACAAATCAGAAGCAATTTAAAGTGTTTTAGAAGCCAAAAGAGAGATTTAAAGATTAATACAAACAAACAAACAAAAAAAGTTATAAGGCAACAATAAAAGATGAACATTTAAGAGGATTCCAGGTATATGATAAAAAATAACAATAAAAACACTGATTATAAGATATTAGTTAAAAGCTTGTTTAAATTAATTTGTTCAGAATTTAAAATAATGGAGTTTAAAATTTATTTTTAGTTAGAAAAACAGAAAATTTAAAAAAGTTTACAAAAATGATTAAAGAATTTAAAACTCATATCAGTATACTGATATAGATTTTTTTTTATTTTAATTTTAGCATTTAAAATTTTGTATTTGATTTTTTACATATAAAACTGTTGCCAGTGGAATATGCTGCATGTAAAAACAATGTAATAAGCTAAAGATTCAACCTACATCTTTTATGTCAACAATTTGTGTTATTTCCATTTAATTCAGTTGCTTGCTGTCATTTATTTATTTTGATGAGCATTTTTCGTTATTTATCTAATCTTTGAAAAACATATTTAATTTTTTATGTATTTTTGAATCATTGATGTACCAGACAAGTGGACATTGGCATGTCACAAGTTACACAGCAAATGGTTATTTTGTCCAGTTTAACAGGGGAAAAAAAAGATCTTAAATTTTTAAGGGGAGGATCTGGCCAATATTTGTGTCCCCACCATTTTCCAAATCAATACTGCACGCTTTCAGAGGCGCCCAATAAACTCAAAGTCTCCTGTGCTCAGAAATCAAATGAACCCTCGTGTTGTCCTGGGTCATTCTGACCCCAAATGAAATCTTTTTCTGTCAAAATATGTTTTTTATTCATCAAATGGTCTGAAAATAATGGAGGTTGTTCAATACTATGCTCTTCATTGATTAAAATTAATTTGAAGTAATTTGATTGAATTATGGGTGTTTTATTGAATTTAATAACATCTGTTGTCCTCTGGGGTCAAAAAGTGGTGCAGTGGGGCAAACTTTCACACCGTACTGCTTTCTAAAACGTCTTTGATCTTGGATCTTTGATGTGTGGGGTCAAGCAGTGGTTATGACAACAACAGAAAACAAACAAAACAGGTCTTGTCTCACAGGTGTTGGAGCATTTGACATTTTAGTATGAGAGAGACAGGCAGCACAATGAGGAGGCAGAAGCTCTATACTGCACTGGAGGCTTGTGAGCTAATTTTAAACCATGTTGTGGAAAAGAATGGCCAGGAAGACATTTCTGATCATAATGAGGAGGAAGAATCAACTGATGAGGAGTATTTAATGAGGGGATAGATCCAACATACAGACCTCATGCTACTTCTTCCTCTGAAGAATCCCCCACATCGCCTGCTACAGAAATGGAAGAAGGGTATGAAGTGAAGGAAAATGATGAACATGATGAGGTAGAATCTGAAGCTGAAGTGGAAGAAGTGTCAGAATTGGAGGACTGCACTTATTATGATGAAGAGGAAGAATCAACTGATGAGGAAGAATCTGAGGAAGAGAACCCAGCTGAGACAGAAGAATATTTGCAGTCAAAGGATGAAACACTGATCTGGTCTTCCATCCCTCCCAGTGACAGACGGCACATGTTGACAGCAGAGAGAGAGACAAGCCACCATGGTCCAACCACATATACAAGGTCTCGTATTGATGACATAAAGTCCACTTTTGACCTGTTTCTGCCCAAGCCTATTGAAGAGGTGATGCTGAACATGACAAACAAGGAGGGGCGACGTGTGCATGGCAACAAGTGGAGAAAGATGGATCGAATGGACCTGCAGGCATATGTGGGTATGATGATTCTTGCTGGTGTGTACCGATCCAGTAAAGAAGCTACAGCTAGTTTATGGCATGCCGAGTCTGGTAGGGCAATTTTCCGTGCTACCGTGACACTCAAGATGTTTCATAAAATCTCAAGAGTGATTCGATTTGATGATAAAGACACAAGAGAAGATCACCGTGCACGAGACAAACTTGCTCCCATTCTGTATGGGACAAGTGGGTGTCTCTCCTGCCGTTGATGTACGATCCAGGCACTAATGTGACGGTGGATGAGCGCCTGGTTCCCTTCAGAGGTCGCTGTCCATTCAAACAGTACATCCCACGTAAACCAGGGAAATATGGGATAAAAATATGTGCAGCATGCGATGCCACGTATAGCTATGCATGGTCTCCAGGGGAAACAATCTTCTGTGACAACTTATTTACATCATATGCTCTTGGCCTGCAGCTGCTGAAAAGAAAACTGTACATGGTGGGAACAGTACGGAGGAATAAGCCTGAGCTTATGCCTGAGCTTATGCTGTGAGCAACAGGGATGACATAAGGCCAAAAATCATTGAAGATTACAATCACAACAAAGGGGGTGTCCATAACCTTGACAAGGTAATGCACATGTATTATTCACAATATTTATAATATTATAAAAGAAAGGAAATGCATTGAATTTGTGTAGGAAAATAAAATTTAATTTCTGAATATTTTTTGGTTTGTTTCAGGTTACCAGTTTGTACATGTGAAAAAAAGAATGACAGCCCATTGGCCCCTCGTTTTTTTCTACAACATTCTCGACGTGTCTGCATTACAACTCCTTTGTCCTGTGGTCTGAGATCAAGCCAGCCTGGAATCAGGGGAAGTACAACAGGAGGAGGCTGTTCATGGAGGAGCTTGGGCGACAACTGGTGACGCCTCACATCAAGCGACGCAAGGTCAGCATTAAGCTACATTTCTGTTGCTCTTCCTTCTGTACTGACCTCACAGTTTGAAGTATTTGTATTTGTACTGTGATTTGTTATAATAAAGTTTGACTTGACTTGACAGGTTATTCACCGCACACCAGCCGCGACCAGATTGGTTATGGAGTTCCAGCAGTTCTGCTCCAGCTCTACCTCTGCAGCAGGTCCGCCTTGCCCAGGTGCCCCTCCTGGCCCATCACAAAAAAGTAGTAGGTGCAAATTCTGCCCTCCCCAGAGTGATCTCACAACATCGAAAATGTGCCAAAAATGCAATGCATACATACATGCAAGGCCATTACTACCTGCCTTGCATGCAGCTGAGCACATTCAGACTGTTTTTATTCTGAAAAGTTAAAGGAATGTCCTAATGTCCTTTCCTGATGTCCTGATGTCCCCTTGGGTCAATGGGGTGATTATGTGCTGCCATTAAAAAAATTAAAATGATTCAAAAAAAGCATCCTCAATAAACTTTGACATATACCACTTTGTGATAAATCAAACAGTCAAAATAATATAAAGTCAAAATAATTCATTGTTTCAATTTATTTTTACTCAAAAACAGGGTATACTTTTATGTAAACAAGGTCTATTGGCCTTGAATTAAAAAATGAAGGGAATATTTTCTGGTAATGGGTTGGACTGAAGTAAGACTAAAGGTGTAACACAGAACTGACAGACAATTTCTACTATATGCTTTAAAAAACAGTCAAACCAAACGGGTTCATTTTTGACCCGAGAGGACAAAAGGTTTATGACATTACGGAGGACATTACGAGGGTTAAGAGAGTTTGAATGAGGATTT
>VUQI01059847.1:0-13285 GCA_015106735.1 Paratilapia polleni
ATCATTAGCTATTATTAACCCTGTCTCTCTCCCATAGGTGTGCCTTTTTTGTCCTGTCTCCCTCTGCTCTCTTCTGCTTCTCCTCATCCCCAACCGGTCGCGGCAGATGGCTGCCCCTCCCTGAGCCTGGTTCTGCCGGAGGTTTCTTCCTGTTAAAAGGGAGTTTTTCCTTCCCACTGTTGCCAAGTGCTTGCTCATAGGGGGTCGTCTGATTGTTGGGGTTTTCTGTCTAATATCGTAGGGTCTTTACCCTAAAATATAAAGCGCCTTGAGGCGACTGTTGTTGTGATTTGGCGCTATATAAATAAAATTGAATTGAATTGAATTGAATATATATATATACACACACACATACAGTATATATACTGTATGTGTGTGTGTGTGTGTATATATATATATATATATATACATATACATACAGTATATATACACACATTTCTCCTTCCTGTAAACAAGTTAACCAAATGCTATGAGCACCTAAACAATCCTTAAAAAAACTACAGAATCATGCTTACCAGCCACAAAGTTCTACTAGAAGCAAGTCTTACAGTTCATCAACCAGTTTAGTAACACCTCCAATTGTAGCCTGTTGCTGACTGGCAAGTGTTGCTTGGATCAGTCTGAGCCACTTTTTTTAACCCATTTATAGAGCCAGCGCAGTGCTTACACACAGAAAAAACAGCAAACAGACCGTGAGAAGAGATGTGCTGAATCTGATGAAATGTATTACTTATGATTTACTGTATTTATTTTGGTAGCAGCAGCAACTTTGGCTATACAGTCTTATTTTATCTCTGAACCCTTTAAATATTTTAAATTCTACTTAAAATTCAGACAAATCAATGCCAGTGTCTTTAATGCCAGTCTCTTCACTCTAGTCTCTTGTGAGTTTTGTCTACTTCATCTCCGTCTGGTGTGCCAGGACAGATTTCTTATGCTCACAGGCTTTAGTTTTCATTGTCTTGTTCTTTGTCTCTCTGTGTCTTGCTCTTACTTTTTCTTTTGTTGTAGGACGACATTTGTAATGATATTGTTTCCTATCTTTCTACTCCCTAGCTAAAATGTGCTGAAAACCTGACTGCTCATCACTTCGTTTGTTCCCTGTTGGCTGCTTGGGTGGGGTTAGCATACACTCAAAAACACCATTAAACACTTAAACACCATTCTGAGAGGTTTTGTTTTTTGTTTTTTTCTTTTTGTTTTTTGCTGTGTGCTTTGTGTTAGCATTGCAGATGATTGAAAAAAAAAAAAAGGTCACATTAACAGCTGTGAATAGTTTTTTATGGCCTGGGTCCGGTTTGCATTTACTGACACATTCTTGTCCTTTCATACAATAAAAATGAAAGTAATTTTCACATCTCCACTCCGCAACAACATAGACTGCTCTACTGTAATGCATGTGTGCAGTAAAAGGATATGTTTGATGATTTTTCTATCTGTCCATTAAGCAAATAATTGACGAACTTATCTAATACAACAACATAGTTGTGTGATTAGGAAATTATAGTAATGAGTTACATTACCGCATTACAGAAAAAATGTGATTGTAATGTAATGTGATTACAGTAACGTGTTATACCCAACATTTTATACCCAACATAGGTTGCATTTTTTTTTTTACTAAAGATCAAAATGTAACATTTGGAAATGCATAGAGTTTTTGACTTGAACAGTTTTTGAGTAGGAGCGCTTCCTGGATTCAGATTGTTTTTTTGTTAGAGGTGCTCTTTGGAAATGATAAGGGATAGGGATAACATTTAGTTAAATAACATTTAAAATGCATTTATTCTAATGAAATGGTTGTGTTTAACCTAAAAACAAAACCTCTTCAAATCCTGGACCAGGTATAGAAGTTCTAAAGGGTCTCAAAGTCCAAATATTTTTCAAATTTGAATCCAAATTCTGTAAGCAACACATAATAGCACCAATCATAAATAATATGAATGTATATCAAAGAGCAAACAAGGTTTGCTCTTACAGTCCTTAAAGATAATAAAAGGACTTTACAGACATCTACATTTACAAACCAACAGACAGAAACGCCACACTACATGTCAATAGTTTTCATCCAAAGTGGCTTAAAGAAAATGTCCCTTATGGTCTATTCTAATGAGTGGAGAGAATATGAGACCAGGAGAAGGAGTTTGAGGCTAAATCTCAAGAAATTATGTCACATTTTCAGGAATTTGGATATTGTGTACACCATAGCCCTTGAATGGAAGAGTCACGTCATCTCCGTTCACTCCAATGAACCACTTTTTTACAGCAATGGCAGATCATGGAGCCTCGCAGTAGTTACTGGAAGTTAGCAACTTATGCTAACTGTGCCACAGAGATATAGCAGCACAGAAGTTTAAGATCCATTTTTAAAAGGTAAGATGTTAAAAAAACAAGACATATGTATGCTCTGGTGACGCTGTTGTTGGTAAAGAGTTTGTTAAGCCTCCCTTATTCGCCACAAGACATGCCACTAATTTGAGAGATACCCTTGTGAAGACAGATATCTATGTTGAGCCTAAACATTTTTTAAACTCTCTTCCTTCTGGAAATTTTCCATGTTTGAACTGTGTGAACTGTAATGCCATGATAAAAGGGGATCATTTATTACACCCGGGTACCATACCATACGGGTAAAAAAATAAAAGTGAGTAGTATAATAACTTGTAGGACTATACATGTAGTATATTTATTGAAGTGCCCTTGTGGGTTATGTTATGTGGGTAAGACTAAGAGGGAGTTGAGGATTAGAATTTCTGAACACAAGATTAATAGTAGAAATAAAGACCAGAGGTCCCTATAGCGAAACATTTTCAGTCAGCTGGTATTTCAGTCAGGTATTTATGGTTTATGGTTCATGGGTATTGAAGTGGTTGCACCATTGAAAAGAGGTGATATTAGGGAACGTAAACTTCTTCAAAGGGAGGCTTATTGGATATATCATTTACAAATTGTGTATCCTGGTGGATTATTTCTCACTATTGATTCTAAGATGTGCACATAATTTACTTATGTGTCCATACCTACACATCCTGACCATATGACAGTCCAGATGAGATGCCTTTTATTAATAAATAAACAATCCTCTGAAAATGAATGAGAGTTTACATTAATAATATCATTTGACTTTCAACATTACTGTAATAAACCTATTAATAACAATCTTTGGTTGCGTGCTGCTGTCTATTCAACTTAACATGAAATATTAAAACTGTTAATGTATAGTACCCTTACAGAAAAATAAAGAGGACATAGCTGAGTATGAAATGTAACTTTAACTATTTGAATTTAAGCATTTTTCAACTTATATATGTTTTTCTTTTCCTGCAAAACATACAAAACTGTCTTTCCTGTAGCTGATAAGATTAACTCAACTTCAGTATGCTAATCACCTATTAAGCTAGGCAGATGTGTAGTTTTGGTAGCATCTTGTACTTGTTCATCAATCAAGTCTTTTGTGAGCTATGATTTTGAGAGTTAGACTATCATTAAGTCTGTTTACCTACATGCTACATAAGATGTGCTTTGCATGCCAAAACACACGGTAATGTGTTTATGGAAGAGGATTAGGGCCAATGAAAAAAAGATTTTTGCATTGTGACTTTTTGTTCAGAATTCTGAGGGGGAAAAAAAGTCAGAATTCTGACTTTAATCTGAGAATTCAGACTTCTTTCATAGTTTTGAGAAAAAAGTCAGAATTCTGACTTTAATTTGATAATTCTGAGAAAAAATAAAATAAAATTCTGACAAAAAAGTCAAAATTGTGAGATTAAAGTAAGAATTCTTAGGGGGAAAAAGTCAGAGTTCTGAGAAAAAAGCCACAATTCTGAGATTAAAGGCAGAATTCTGAGATTAAATTTAGAACACTGAGGGAAAAATTCAGACTTTTTTCCTCAGTGTTCTAAAATCTAAATCAGATTTCTGAAAAACAAAATAAGTCTTTTTTTATTCAGTAGCCCTAATCCTCATCCGTATGCACAGGATCCATCTTCCCAGACATCAAGTGATACATTTGTAGTGAAGCACATTTGGTTCAGACCAGTCAGCATCCTATGAGGAGCTACTGTCCAATAAGATCAGAGTCTCCTCTCTGTAGAATATGTCTAAAACACGTGGGACATGCCCAGGAAGCATCTTAGTCGGATGCCCAAACCACCTTGTTACATCCCGTCTATGGGGCAGAGACACAACATGAAAAAGGCATCTACTTCCCCAACTCCCAAGCAGCCATAGTAAGAACTTTCAATTAAAGATCAATGTTGGCTACTTTAGATGTGAAGGATTAGCAACTCTAGTCTGAGGCCTCCCTGAATGACCGAGGTCCCCACCTTATCTCTTAGGGACAGCTCAGCCACCCTACATAGGAAGCTCATTCTGCATGTATCTGTGATCATATTCTTTCATATTCTTTCAGCCACTACCCAAAGCTTGTGGCCTTTGGTGAGGGTAGGAATGTAGATTGTAGACCGGTAAAGCGACAGCTTTGCTTTCACACTCAGCTCTCAATTCACCACAACAGATCTCCCACTCCAATCTCCCTTCACTGGTGAACAAGACCCTGAGATACTTAAACTTCTCCATCTGGGGCAGCAACTAGTCCCCAGCCCATACAAGCCAAAAGGCTTGTCCAGTGTTCCATGACCAGGACAAAAAACACATTGTTCCTCCTGGATCTGAGGTTCAACTAACGGACTATCTCCCCTCCAATACAGAGCTGCAGAGGCATATCAGCCAAGACAGCACCACAAAATCCAGAGGAACTTGAGGAACTCAAGGTCAATCTCATCCACCCCAGGGGTTCTGCCACCAAGGAGTTGTTTAATTACCTCGGTAACCTCAAGTATTCCTTGAAGTGGTCCACTCTGACTCAATGTCCCCAAGTTTTCTGGATTATATACTGCCATATACATAATATATATGCTTCCCCTACTTTACAAAGATCAGTAAGACATTAAAATAAATTAATAAATTGGATTCAGTGTGAGAATGTACCAATAATGCCTTCTCTTTTCATTTTCTTTCTCTCAAATAGCTTTGTACACTCATACTGAGCTCAAAAAGGGTATATTATTTTGTTTGATTAGGCCTATTGTCAGTTACAATGTGGGCAGTACCAACAATGCTCTCTCACTCTCCCATTAGCTTGGTTGCATCAGCTAGAGCAGGAACACTGAAACCCCTCCACCACCACCCACCTGCTCAAAAGTACTGTAATGGTATGCAAGACCTTTCAATATTGTCTTAGAGCCAACCAACATACTGGAAATTTGATTCCAGTATGTTGGTTGATACATTTGAATGTACAGATTCCTGTACATTGATTTATAGCATTTTCGGCAAAACAACTAAAGAGATTAAAGTAATTAAAATGTAGCTACTTAATGGCAGGCAAGTCTGTATGTGCAAGTGTTTCACTTCCCCATTCTACTGGAAGACCTGTAACAGAGAAATATGTAAATAAAGGCCTTCAGCTATCGTTTTCTCAAGCTTGAATGCTCTATGGAAGAAAAAAAACCTTGTATGTTTCCCTGCATACCAGAAACAGAGATTCAATTATTATTATTATTATCATTATTATTATTATTATTATTTAAACATTTTGGACCTCTCTTTCAACATGTAAATTGGATTTACTATAATCCCATGGTTTTAATCAATTTCCACTGTTGCTGGAACTGTTTTTGTTTTTTGTTTGTTTGTTTGTTTTTAAATACTTACCCTTCTCCCAAATTTATGCCCATTGTTTTTCATTTCCTTACAGAAAAATGTTTTTTAATTGAAAAGGTCTTTCTTGCTGTTTTGGAGCCCGACAATAAATGCATCCTTTAGTTGGATAAGTTTTTGTTGCAACAGTGGTGGGGATTCAATTGTTTGGGCACTATGTTTCTATTACTTGCTCCAGCCCACTTTTATACACATTATTAGTTCAAATTATTACAATAAAGTTTATCACTAGATCAAACTGAAAGGCAAGCAGAGATGATAACCCCACAAAAAAAATGTAAAAAAAAAAAATAATAATAATAATTAATTAATCTTCCACCACCAGCAAGAAAAATTGGACCACATTAAACCACACAGTTTCATGATTTTGTGATGCCTATCTTTTATTCTTTTATGTATGCCAACAGCCACCTGCATCTTGCTGCCCTTTGCATTGAGATCTTCACCTTTCTGCACTCCTTTCTAATTGAAGAAGTGTAATATATTATTACGTCTATAGTAGTCATCAATATATTTACCATTAACTGACAATGACTGGTGGAGATTTTTTTAGAACCATTCCTTCAGTAAAAGTAGCAATACCACTCTATGAAAACACCTCACTACTGTGTATTCTTGGCAAATTGTACTTAAAAGAATTTCTGCATAAAAATGTTCCCAGGTCAGTGTTTATAGGTCAAAATTAGTGCTGCAGATGCTTTATAGATACTTTATATTCTGTTTACTGTCTACAGTAATGCATCATATTCTTTAAAATTATATGTTTATAGTGTGGCTGTCCATGACATATCTCTACAAAAACAGCTTTTAATGAAATTAGAAGAACAAGCCTATGCTTTCATTAAATAAAGTATGATAAAATATATTAATAAAATAAAATAAAATCACACCTGAATTAAAAAGCTTGGAAACTGTCTGATATGGTTAACTGTAAATATCTTCATCGAGATTAAAAATATGAACGAAAAGTTAAGGTGGTTATGCAGTTAGTGGGGTTAGGTTAATTGGTAATTCTAAATTGGCCGTAGGTGTGAATGTGAGCGTGAATGGTTGTCTGTCTCTCTATGTTAGCACTGCGACAGACTGGCGACCTGTCCAGGGTGTACCCCGCCTCTCACCCTATGGCAGCTGGGATAGGCTTCAGCCCCCACCCGCAACCCTGAATGGGATAAGCAGAAGAAAATGGATGGATGGAAGTTAAGGTGGTGTATTTAGCAAAAAGTTGGTTAAACTTAGCACATCTGATCAACCAAGAGATTTCTCATACATCCTAATCTGAAAATGTTGGTGGAGCTGATGTTCATGTTCCCTCTTTATGCTCTGAATTCGCTCTGTGAAGGCTTTCCTTGCTAATGCGCTAAAGTAGTTATTCTCTTCTTCTCACTACACTCTAACTCAGTGTAATTTGTGTGTTTACTCGCTAACCCTACTCAGATCATAACTGAACTCAGAACGCTGAAAGGAGAGCCATGGGCAGTTTGTCTAGCAAACTGATCTCCCAGTGAAGAGCACATGTTTATCCACAATGAGGATGTGCAAACAATAAGAAAATGCTGTTGTCTTCTCAACTTCTCCAGCTTCAGTCTTTCTTAAGGGGACACAGACACATCTGTAAAAATGACAAAAACTAGAGATTCCAATGGCTCCTTGTCAAGCTACCAAAGATAATTGCCAACTGTGACCACAAGATAGCAGTCATTTATGGGATGGATGCAAACAGGCAACATAAGATGTTTTATGGGACAGAAATTTGTTTGCGACTATACTGTTTTGATTGACGTCTGTTTTTAGATTTCACTGGACATGCACTGTTTGCCTTGCTTGCCCCAGTTGAATCCCCGTGATCAAAGTACATCTTCCCAAAAATCATGCTATAGTTAAATCTTCAACTTTCTAAATCAGTTTAAACAAAACATTTTAACTTTAATGAATGCTGAATTTATTGCAATACTGTTGTATTAGACTGTTAATTTTATTCTGTACCTAATAAACTGGCAAGTGTATACTGGAGTAAATTTAAATTGATAAAATTACAATTTTTCACTCAATAAGCAGGTAAAACTAAATAAAACATAAAAACATGTTTAAAAAATCCATAGTTTAAAAAAAAACAGCTTTGGGTCTTCTTGGGTAAGTGTCTTCAAGCTTTGCATACCTGGATGCATTACCTATGCAATTTATCCCAATTGCCCTGCCAAATCCTTTCAAGCACAGAGACTGCATGGGAGGCATTAGTGAACTGCCATCTTCAGCTCTCTCTGTAAATGTTCTGTGAGGTTTAAGTCTGGGGGCTTTGGTTTACTCAAGGGCATGTCCCAAAGCCACTTTTAGCATTGTTTTAGTTGTATACTTTAAGACATTATTGTGAATCATTGCCCCACTCTCATATCTCATGAGCTCAAAGGCAGATTTTTTCAAGGACTTCTCTATATTGACTGCAGTCATTATTCCATCCAGTCTGAAGACTCTTCTTGTCCTTGCCACTAAGAATCACAGTAAGGGTAGCCAAGTGATGGGCAGTGACTGCCATCTTTAACACACATTGGTTAGAGTTTTGCCCAAAGAGATCAACACCAAAAATGTGTAATAAAATTGAATTGAACTGAATAGTGACCCGCTTCACTTGGCGGCTACACACTCCTGATGTCATAACATTACATCCACCATGTTGGACAGATAATGCGGTATGCTTTGGATCATGAGCTGTTTCACTCTTTCTCCAAATTTTTCTCTTCCCATCACTCTGGAACATGTTCATTTTGGTTTCAAATTCTTTTTTTTCTTTTTTTTTTTCAGAACTGGGCAGACTCTTTTAGATGTCATCTGGCAAAGTCCTGTCTGGCTTTCCTGTTCTTTGGTGTAACCACTGGTTATCCACCAGGCACCAACCATGTTACAATCGAGGTGCAGAACATGTCCCCAGCCTCTCTTGTATGAAAAAAATTAAAAATTTTCATTTTCATTTTTCATTCATAAAACTTTAGTTTTTTTTTTTTTTTTAAAAGGACATACTTGAGACAAACATTTTACAGAGTATACTTATTGTGACAAACTAAGGTGAAAATTAACACAATTGTCATGCAATCACTCTATCCTTACATGCTGGTTAATGCAACCAAACACACATGATGATGACGACAGAGTACAAAAGTCATATTTGCAGAGCTGAATAGTCAGTGGGACGTGGACAATTTTATTACAGCAGTTCAGCAGTTTGTGGCTCTTGGAATGTATACATCTATCATGGATGAACTGGCTTCCCTTCTTTTTAATTATCAGAATGTGCAGCTGTGTGGAAAATAATCCAAGGTGCATGGTGCCATATTTTAACTCCCACAGCAGAAACATTTTTGGGGGTAAATATTTATCACTGCCATTAACCTTCAGGGCAAGATTAGTGCTGTTCACAACATTCAGGTCATAGCTGTTTCTTGTGAATATTGTACACAAATGTTGTACAACTGCAACTTTAAGGACACAATCACATGCAGATACAGTATAAAGTAGAGCCCAACCAATATAAGATTTTTAAGACCAACACTCACACAGATATTTGGTGATTTAAAAGTCGATATTTTTTTTTCTTTCAGACACACAAACTATAAACAAATTTCCCTAACATTTGTTATTTTTGTTATATGTAGTTATTTATGAGTCCTAGCTAGGATAATATGACAATGCAGTTTACGCTCTGCCCGACTCTGCTCAGATCAGATGGTTGTTGTGTTTGTGGCACAACAAAGGGAAGTTGCAGAGTCACCTCTGATAGACAAACTATGCAACAGCATAGGCAGGCAGAACCACAAGCAGAACAATTCTGTGATAGACCCTGGGGTCTTTTTTTTTTATGCTATGAACTGACACTATCTTCTTTAGCTAGGCTACCACAAGCCCAAAACAGATTTGGCCTTGCTAAAGTAACATAAAGACAACTGTTGGTAGTGCTTTCTTTTACAGCTCAGTAATAATGTGGGGTAGTAAGCTGGAAAAAAAGAAGGTAATAATATGGAAGTTTGCAAGTTATTAGCATTTAATTACCAAAGTACTATCCAGGTAATATCCAAGAAATTATCTTGTATCAACAGTGGTTATAGCTGAGTAATATTACTTTGAAATTTATGTAATTGGGTAATAACCGACCAGCAACGTGGTTTATTAAGGTGGAAACAATTAGTAATAGTATAGTAATATACTGGTAACAATATGATAACCTGCTGGAAATTAAATGGCAATATCTGTGCATTTTAATTTTTATATACTGACTTTTGGTAGTAACCTGATAATAATAAGGTAATATAGGTGGATACTTTAATATATTAGGATACTGTTACCATATTATAATGCTGGAATTGATCTTGCCTTATGCCCCCAGCATTCTTCTTTGTTTGAAGGTAATAATATAATATTATGTTTAATGTTGTGGCTTATTACCTGGAAACATGTGCGGTAGTTTTTGTGTTCATGTGTAATAACCTGGAATCAGGGCGGCAAAATCCAAAACTACCCATTTTAATCTAATTCCATCTTAATATCCTATTAAACCTCAAGAACTGTGATGACTACCAGGAAACAAGTGCAGTAGTTTATGCATAATAACCTGGAATCAGGGCTGCAAAATGTAAAAGTACATGTTTCTATTACATTTCATAATAATATTTCCTACAATTGAAAACTTAGGACCAGAAAAAAATTTCTATATTAGCTAAATGTAAATGTTATAATCATGAATCTAGCATAGGTGTCATGGCTATTTTATATTACACCACTAGTAAATAAACCATGTATATATGGCTATACAGGCTGAGAGATAGTCCAGAAGAGATTTATTGATGTGCAAATACAAGATGCTGTGGCACCGTTAACACACTCTGATCACACCATAAGACCCATGAAGGGAAACAAAAATAACAAATTACCATACCTTAACATCCTGTCCACATGGCAGTTCAGCTTAGTTGCCTTTTACTAATAAAACAGTTTCTCTGAAAATGAATTAGAGTTTGCATTAATAATAACATCCAGTGTTCAACACTATTTTAGTTAACTTAGTTAACAAGAAATAATAAAACAAACATTGTTAATATACAGTTACAGCAAATTAATCAGGACATAATCACGTGTGGAAAAACAAATAACTCATGCTAGATTCATGATTGTAACATTTATACTTAGCAAATTTAGACATGTTTTTGTTTTGTTTTTTTCTGGTCCTAGGTTTTCAGTTGTAGGAAATATTACTATGAAATGTAGTAGAAACATTTACTTTTGCATTTTGCAGCTCTGATTCCAGGTTATTATACAGAAACAACTGCACATTTCCAGGTAATAAGCCACAACATTAAACATAATATTTACATTGTTACCTTCAAACAAAGACGAATGCTAGATAGGATTAATTTCAGCAATATAATATGGTAATAGTATCCTATTATGTTAAAGTATCAACCAATTGTTACCAAAATACCGTGGTGGAGGTTTTTGTGTATCCCAGTGATCCCAGGGGCTATATTGCCCGGGGCTTTTGCCCGGGGCTCGCATAACCTCTGGACACCAGAGGTTATGCGAGCCATCAAGTTGAAGAAGGAGTCCTATCAGGCTTGGTTAGCCTGTGGGACTCCGGAGGCAGCTGACAGATACTGGCAGGCCAAGGGGAGCGCGGCTCTGGCAGTAACTGAAGCAAAAACTCGGGTGTGGGAGGAGTTCAGTGAGGCCATGGAACAAGAATTTCGGTCTGCGTCAAAGCAATTCTGGCAAACCATCAGGTGACTCAGAAGGGGAAAGCGGTGCTCCACTCACACGGTATAGTGTGGGTGGGATCCTGCTGACTTAAACTGAGGATATAGTCAGGCAGTGGAAGGAATACTTTGAGGATCTCCTTAATCCCACTGACAAGTCTTCCGTAGAGGAAGCAGGGTCTGGGGACGAGGGGGACGACTCGTTCATCACTGGGGTAGTTAAACAACTCATGGTGTCAGGGCCCCTGGGGTGGATGAGATTCGCCCTGAGTTCCTTAAGGCCCTGGATGTTGTAGAGCTGTCTTGGTTGACACGCCTCTGCAACATCGCGTGGAGATCTGGGGCGGTGCCTCTGGATTGGTAGACTGGGGTGGTGGTTCCCATCTTTAAGAAGGGGGACCGGAGAATGTGCTCCAACTATAGGGGGATCACACTACTCAGCCTCCCCGGGAAGGTCCATGCCGGGGTACTGGAAAGGAGAATTCATTCGTTAGTCGAACCTCGGATTCAGGAGGAACAGTGCGGTTTTCGTCCGGGTCATGGAACGCTGGATCAGCTCTTTATCCTCTCAAGGATATTCGAGTGGGCGTGGGAGTTTGCCCAACCAGTCTACATGTATTTTGTGGACTTGGAGCAGGCATTCGACCACATCCCTTGGGGTATCCTGTGGGAGGTGCTTCGGGAGTATGGGGTGTCTGGCCCGTTGTTACGGGCCATTCGCTCCCCGTACAACCGTTGCAGGAGCTTGGTCCACATTGCCGGCAATAGGTCGGACTCATTCCCAATGGGTGTTGGACTTCGCCAGGGTTGCCCTTTGTCACCGATTCTGTTCATAATTTTTATGGACAGAATTTCTAGGCAGAGCCAAGTGGCAGAGGGCTTCCACTTTGGTTGTCTCAGAATCCCATCTCTGCTTTTTGCAGATGATGTGGTTCTGTTGGCTTCATGAGGTGGTGGCCTCCAGCTCACACTGGAGCGGTTCGCAGCCAAGTGTGAAGCGGCGGGAATGAGAATTAGCACCTAAGCAAGGACATGGTTCTTAGCTGGAATAGGGTGGAGTCCCCACGGGTCAGGGACAAGTTGCTGCCCCAAGTGGAGAAGTTTAAGTATCTCGGGGTCTTGTTCACGAGTGAGGGGAGATGGGAGCAGGAGACTGACAGATCCTCCACATCGAAAGGAGCCAGTTGAGATGGCTTGGGCATCTGACAAGGATGCCTCCTGAGCACCTCTTGGGTGAGGTGTTCAGGGCATGTCCCACCGGGAGGAGGCCCTAGGGTAGACCCAGGACACGCTGGAGGGATTATATCTCTCGGCTGGCCTGGGAACGCCTCGGTGTCCCCCCGGATGAGCTGGAGGAGGTGGCTGGGGAGAGGGAGGTCTGGGTTTCTCTGCTTAGGCTGTTGCCCCCGCGACCCGGCTCCAGATAAGAAGAAGAAAATGGATGGATGGATGGATGGATAGTTTGGAAGTTTTAATTTTATAACAATATGTATTGTGTTTGATCTCAGTGACAGGGAATTAAAAAAAAAATTCTTTTAAAGAAATGTTCACCACTGTGTTGTATTTATCAGACAATTCTCAGATCACCACAGTCAACATGGCTGATAATTGAACTGCAACATACTTGAAACCTTAAGGTATTTAATATTAGCTGAATAGCAGAGAGTTTACAAGCAGTATTGTCACATAATAGCACAATCCCAACACAATGCAGAGCAGACACCTAAACTTTGCTCCCACAGAGGTTGACTATCTTGTTAATAGTCTTACATTCTCACTGCGTACAACTCTGGATACTGTGGCTCCTCTGAAAACGAAAGCTTCAAATC
>VUQI01059850.1:0-10368 GCA_015106735.1 Paratilapia polleni
TGCTTTTTCCAGCAGGACAATGCTCCATGCCACACAGCTAGGTCGATCAAGGTGTGGATGAAGGACCACCAGATCAAGACCTTGTCATGGCCAGCCCAATCTCCAGACCTGAACCCCATTGAAAACCTCTGGAATGTGATCAAGAGGAAGATGGATGGTCACAAGCCATCAAACAAAGCTGAGCTGCTTGAATTCTTGCACCAGGAATGGCATAAAGTCACCCAACAGCAATGTGAAAGACTGGTGGAGAGCATGCCAAGACGCATGAAAGCTGTGATTGCAAATCAGGGTTATTCCACCAAATGCTGATTTCTGAACACTTCCTAAGTTAAAACATTAGTAATGTGTTGCTGTTCCTGCAAATCACACTCCGCCAGGTCTCACTGTACCCTGTGGGACAATGGAGTCCTCAGATGGGGCACCCTTCAGCACCCCACCCAGTGACTCCAAGAAGGCCAGGTACTCCGAACTGTTGTTTGGTGCATAAGCACAAATAACTGTCAACATCTATTCCCTGATCTGAAGGCACAGGGAAACAACCTTCTCATCCATTGGGGAAAACCCCAGTGTTAGGCACCAAACCATGAAGAAAAAAGTATACCCACCCCTGCCCGCCTCTCACCAAGGGCAACTCCAGAGTGAAGTCCAGTCCCTCTCCAGCAGATTGGTTCCAGAATCCAAGCTGTGCATTGAGGTGAGCCCAACTGTATATAACCGGTGTCTCTCAACCTCATGCACTAATGCAGGCTCCTTCCCCACCAGTGAAATGACGTTCTTGGCTGCTGTCAAATCCACATGGCACCCTACTGCTTTGGCGCTTCCTGTGAGTGGTAGGCCAACAGGAGGGTGGGCCAGTGTTGCTCAGACTGTGCCTGGCCAAGCCTGATGAGCTAAGGCCCACCCACCAGGCGCTCACCCTCAACATCAAGAAAGGAAGGGGGCCCACAGAGACTATTTATATATAGGGCCCAGAGTTCTGTTCTACAACCTTGTTTAATAATGTTTAAATGTAAAATAAATCATCCATCCCAAGGATGTATTGCAACCAGTCTCAACTCCTATTGGTTCATAATTTATTACTAGCTAATATTATATGAAAAACCAAAATAATGGGCAATGCCTTGATTGATATCTTAGGTAATAAGAAAACATAAAAGACTGTCCTTACTTATTTATGGGACCCCATAAATAAATAAGGATCATGTACATAAAGATTCTATGTATGTAAGTACTTTTATTGAGATATTTTTTCTTCTTCACTAAACATAGAAGAAGTGAAAAGATATAGTATGCCTAAAACCTAAAACCCACAACGCAACCAAAGATTTTCTTTCAAGCTTTTTTTTTTAAATTTTTTGTATACAAAATGAGTATCAAATCCAAAACATGTAGCTAAGCATCTCCCATTTTCCAAGTCACACCCGAGTGAACTGAGGACCAACTCGCTGACATGATGAGACAAGGGTAGGTTTGATCAAATTAGTGAGCCGGTAAGCAGATCTGTGGTTGGCTACCCTCTCAGCCATGGGTAGAGGTAGTCACCGACACTTTGATCTCCCAATTAGGTGTATTTAGAAACAGTAAACATGCAACTAGAGAGATAATGAGCCCACCATGTTTAGCCTTTCTGCTCCTCGCTCTCTCTCTCCATAAGCAGAATGCATCATAGAGTCCAATTTGGCAGTTAAATAAATATGAACTGCTGAAGTGTGACAGTACAGCCTGTGTGAATAGGCCAGGTCCTGTTGTTGTTGTTTGGATGATTTTTTCCCTTCGTTGTCTACTTAATGTTGCATTCACATAACTGTCAGGAATGTTTGACAGGAATAACAATGACTAACACGTTTTTGAACTTGCTTAAATCCACCAACACACGAAGTCATGGATTTGTCTGAGTTTTGGGTGCTCATCAGCTATTGTCACACATGACTAGCAGAAGATTTGAACTGCTTTATCAAGCAGTGAAATGTCAGCCAACCCAGCCTAGACAAGATTTATGCTCTGCTGAAAAGTGCTTTTGACTTTAACTATGTTCCTTTGTTCAAATAAAGAGCTGAATTAAAAATCAATAAAAACACATCCTTAGGTATTTCAATATTCCACTTTTAAAGATAAAGTAAGATAAGTGATACTTTATATATCCCAAATTTAGGAAATCATTTTGTTACAGCAGTTAATATAAAACTATTATTATTAGTAGTAGTAGTATTAATATTAGTAGTAGTAGTAGTAGTAGTAGTAACTGTAACTGAATCAGTCTGTTAGAAAAGGAGCTCTGCTGCCTGTCCTGTAAGTGGTACAGGTTGCTATAGCCTGGCTAGCTAATTAACTTTAGTTGGGTACCAGTGTGTAACTCACACTTTTATATTAATTTTTCTTTTTTTCTTTTTTTTTTTTTACATATGATGCACCATTTTTATAAACTGCACCTAAGTTAGTTGGATGGATGGATGTGGAGGTGGATGCAGGACACACTAACTATACAATGTGGTCTGTATAAAATCTTTATACAGTTAAATTGTTTTTCTAATTATTTCTAATTTTCTGGTTAGGTGGCTTAGCTATGTTCAGTTATTTTTTGTTAAAAATAGAAGAAGCACCACAATCATGAACAGCTTCAGAACCAGAAGGATGTGGTTAGGGTGGATGATGGAATCACAAAGGGGATTCAAATCTCTGTCAAGCAAGTTTATTTTTTGCTATAACTCAAAGACCAAACAGCATTTTTTATTGGAAAAGTCTGCAGTGTCCAAGCACAGAGGCCATGATGTGTGGTTGTCTGTCTCTGTGTTAGCCCTTTAAAGGACTGGCTGCCTGTCTTGGGTGTACCCCACCTTTCACCCTGTGACAGCTGGGATAGGTTTCAGCCCACCCTTAACCCGACACTGGATAAGCTGAATGGAAAATGGATGGATACAAAAAGTCACTACTGGTGTAAATATCATAGTCACAGCAATGTTCAAAAGTCATTCAATGTTTGAAGGTGCAGTATTACATTCCTGTAAGACATAATCGTTGTTTTATAGTTAGGTTTTGAAAGCCATATAATTCTCTAGGAAGTATCCATATGACAAGAATGCAGTATCACTTCCTGTCTATCTCTGCTTCTTCAGCTTCTGTCAGTCATGGGGCACTCTATGTTATCTTGTCATATAAAGTGTAGTTATGTGTTTGGGCGGAGGACTGTATGTGATGGATTGCACTAGACAACAGCCTGTCCTTGGTCAAACAAAGGGATTATGACAGCTCTGAATACTGGGTGACGTTGCCTTTGCTTTACATTCAAGCTTTATGCCAATGCTAAGTGCTGCAGTGCAAGGTACAAGGTTTGATGAATAAAGCCTGTGTTGTTTCTATTTGATTTATAAACCCTGGATGATTACAACTTATATGTTATTGCATATTACATGTATTGAAATATGTGAAAAAATATGACACTGATATCCCCAGTATTTAGAAACTCATTCTTTGATATGTTTTTTATTTTGTTTGTTTGTTTATTTTGTTTTGTTTTTTCAGTTTTACCTCCCTGTAAATATTGCAGTCTTACAGGTTTATTTTCTTTTTTTTTTCAAGATAAGATGCGATAAGAACTTTATTAATCTGAAGGGAAATTATTGTACTTTTTACATGCGCAGTGCAATTAAAAACAGAAACAGTGCGTCTAGAGTCACACACAGCAAAAACAGAGGAAAAAATATCAGTATCAAAAAGCAGGGGAATTTCATTGCCCCATGCCATTGTTATAAAAAAGTCACTTGAACGGTTAAGTCCGTAAGTTTTTGGACAGTGACACATTTTTGTAATTTAGCCTCTGTACACCCCTACAGTGGATTTTAAGTCAAACACTCAAGATGTAACTGAAGTGCAGACTTTCAGCTTTAATTCAAGGGGTTTAACAAAAGTACTGCGTTAGTGGTTTAGGAATTACCTACATTTTTAAACACAGTCCCCTATTTTCAGAGGCTCAAAAGTAATTGGACAATTTACTGATAAATAATTTTATGGCCAGATGAGTCCTACTTCCTGATTATTCAATGACAAATTAAGCACGTAAAAGATATGGACTTGATTCCAGAGTTCCAACTTTGCATTTGGTGGCTGTTCACTGGATCTCTTGATATGAAGTCCAAAGAGATGTTGATGCAAATGAAGGAGGATGAGAACCAAACATATCAAAACATATCAAAGAGACAGGAAAAATTAGAGAGTGGCCAGATCAACAATCTGGTACATTTTTAAAATGAATGTATGCACTGGCCAGCTCAGCAACATCAAAATGCCCAAAAGACCACAGAAGACAACTAAAGTGGTTGAAGAATTCTTTCCTTGGTTAAGAAAAACGCCTTCACAAAATACTAAATGGACTGGCACTTATATAGCGCTTTTCTACTCAGTTTGAGTACTCAGAGCGCTCTATACTACATGCCACATTCACCCAGTCACACATACATTTTATCTACACTTAAGCACTTAGCTAACATTCACACACATTCACACTTCGATGAATGCATCGGGGGCAATGGGGGGGTTCAGTATCTTGCCCAAGGATACTTCGGCATGCAGACTAGGGGAGCCAGGGAACCACTGACCTTCCGATTAGTAGACGACCCACTCTACTTCCTGAGCCACAGCCGCCCCAAGAAATCTGGAATCAAATCAAAATCTAACCAAGTCAAGAACACTCTCGATAAGGTAGGTGTATCAAAGTCTACAATCAAGAGATACCTTCATGAATGTAAATACAGAAGATTTACAACAAGGCGAAAACCACTGGTTACACTCAAAAACATGAAGGCCCGATTAGACTCTTCCAGAAAAGATATAAAAGAGTCTGCACAGTTCTGGGAAAAAAAACAAAAACAAACTTTGGACAGATTAAACCAAGATGAACTTGTACCAGAATGATGGGAAGAGAAACGTATGGTGAAGGAAACAGCTCATGATCTGAAGCATACGGTGTTATCTGTCAAATATTGTGGAGTTAATGCCCATGCCATAAGGGCATGTATGGCTGCCAGTGGAAACAGGTCACTAACATTTATGGATTGTGTCACTGCTTATAGAAGCAGCAGGATGAATTGTGAAGTGTACAGGGCTATACTCTCTGCTCAGATTCAGACAAATGCTACAAAACTGATCAGACAGAGCTTCACAGTGCAAATTGATAATGACCCAAAGCAAATTGCAAAAGAAACCAAGAGTTTCTCATGGCAAAGAAATTAGATGTTTTGTGGCTGCATGTAGCTGTGGCCGCTAACCTTTAGGCAGGCATTGACTGCAAAGGATTTTCATCCAAGTATTAAAAACAACCCTTATAATAAAAAATATGTTAGTTTGTCCAATTAATTTGAGCCTCTGAATTATTTAAAATCCACTGTAGTGGTGTACTGAGGCAAAAGTAAAGTGCCTTTTATCATCCTTTTTTTGCTGGACTTATTTTACCTTTCAAGCCCTCTCTAGGATTTACCAAGTACCTTCAGGGCAAAGTAACTGACTGATCACTATCTGACCCTAGCCCCCAGCTACAGTTAGGTCCATATGTTTTTAGACAGTGAAACATTTTTTGTAATTTTGCCTTTGTATATCAGCAAGATGGATTTTAAATTAAAAGATGAAGATGTGACTAAAGTGCAGACTTTCAGCTTTAATTCAAGGGGTATGGCAAAAATATTGCCTTAACTGTTCAGGAATTACAGCCATTTTTATACAAATTGTTAGAGGCTCAAAAGTAATTGGACAAACTAACATCTTACTAAAATACTTTTGCTATAATAATCTCTGTGTGCTTGTTTGTTTCTTTGGCCACCACCTCCTCCTACATGATCAGTAGTTGATAAATCAAATTTGGCACACAGGTACAGTACATCTCACGCACCTGAAGCTTCTTATCTATATCACATATTATCATGTTGCCTAGCAACCACCTAGCAACAGGCTAAAATGACCATTTAGCATTTAGGCACCTACAGCATCCTGTCATTTTAATTTCATGACATTAACATCTCATTTATATCCACAACAGTTGAATTATACACGGTATACTACCATATTATCATGTTATCTAGCAATCACCTAGCAGCAAGCTAAAATAATCCATTTTAGCATATAAACAACATCTACCACCCATATTTATTTATTTTATTTTATCTATTTTAATTAGTTATTTATTTATTTAGGTATTTAGATGCAGCATGTGCATGTACTAAGAATTTTGAAATTAAGGATTGTTGTTAAATGTGGATGAAAGTTCTTTGCAGTGAGTGACTGTCTACCACCCAGGGACACTGCCACAATGCCAAATCCTCCCTTGAGTTGCTCTGCCAGGCCTTTACTGCAGCCACCTTCAGTTTCTGCTTGTGGGTATCTCTACCTTCAGTTTTGTCTTCTTGAAATACTTATTTTAGTGCAGTAGTGCTGCCTTTTTATGTTGAAGGATGTATTAACTTCTCAAAGAATGCTGTGTAAGCTATGCCTAATTATCTGCCAACTTAATTAGACAATTTACTAAGTAATTAGCAGCCAATTAGCAAAGCCTTCCTTGCATTCTCAAAAACTTTCTCCTTTCATGCTAGACTGTCAAGGACTCCTTTTTCTCTTTGGGCTTGAATCAAATACGAGCAGACTTGACTTTGAAGGTTGTAATTACTTGATTACTTAAATTTGTTCATGTTGCAAATTATGTTTCAAATGCAATTTCTTGTTCTACGAATACAGGGTTACATATTGACTTTATTTAAGCAGCTTGTCAAGAGAGACTTTAGATTTTTTTTTAAATCACCAAAGCTGCATAGATAAAAGACACTTAAGCAATGATGGAATGATGGAATTCTGTAGGATTTTAAAAAGAAGGCCAGAAAAATTTTAGGCTTAACGTGTCCATTTTAAGGACAGAAAATACATCTTTGTTCAGAAGGCCACAAACCAAAAATGGATAAAACATATATGTATAAAAATTATAGTACTTGATTGCATCATGAGTTTTACCAAAGATTTAGAGATTCATTAGGGTTTTCAGTGGGAGCCAGCTCACAGGTTGTCTTTATACAGAGTCTGGTGCAAAAATAGTAGCTTTCCATTACATTGTATTCGCTCTCTCATAAAAGAGAAGCTCCTCTTATAATTTGTGGGTAGCACAGGAAAATTTCCTTTTTTCATACATTTGCCTAAATACTTATTCTGAACTAATTCCTCCATCCATTTGGATTTGTCCATTTTTAAGTACTCATTTGACCCAGTGGGACACATTGGAATATTAAAAAATATTCAGGTCAAGATTCAAGAGCTTTATGGTCATTCCAAGACATGAGGTAGCATGGGCGGGAATGAAACTAAGTAGTGAGGTCTTGTAACAAGCTAAAAAAAAAAAACTTACAGCTAAATCAGTAATAACATTTAAAATAAAATCTAAATATAGAAAACAAAAAACTAGCAAGGACATAAAAAGATAAGGCAACGATATAAATAAGCGTGATATAAATAAGAAGTGGTTGTTAGAGTGCAAAAGAGTCTTTTTAGATATGAGTGTAAATATTCAATTCAATTCAATTTTATTTATACAGTGCCACATCACAACAATAGTCGCCTCAAGGTGCTTTATATTGTGGGGTAAAGACCCTACAATATTACAAGCAAAACCCCAACAGTCAGACTGTCATGGTTTAGCTGGTTTGGGGTTGGTTTTGGGGGTTTGTGTTTGTGTTTGTTTTTCTTTTGTTTTGTCCCTTCTGTTTTCCCGTCTGCATCACGTGGAGCATCTGGGTGAGCACCGGCCCTGGACTCCGCCTTTGGGCGGAGACTCTAGGGGTGAGCCAGATTGGCCTCACCTGTGGGCCATTACCTCATCAGGCAGCAGGTATAAGAAGTACGGGTGGTGCCTCAGTTCCCCGCCAGACCGTCCCAGTAGATACGGTGACATTCAGGCCTCCTAAGTCATAGTCAGAGTTCTTGTTGTTTCTTGTTTCGACCTTGCTCATGTTCTTGCTGTTCCCTTGTAGGACACCTACCTGTTTCTCATTGGAGCCCATTGGTGAAAGAAACCAATATCACCTGATTCCTCTCATCGTCTCAGTAACCCTTCTCGTCGTCGGCACCACCTGGACCTTGGAACACACATACCTGCCTGCCGCTCACCTGCCTGCCCGCTCTCCACCAGTTGCTCTGCCAAAACAAACCTGCTTCCCTGGAACTCCACCCCGCTCAGCTCAGACTCAGCCCCAAGTAAGAGACATTGAATGGAACACAACCCTGGGCTGAACTCTCACACCTCCCTCTGCTAAAATAAGCCATTAACCTGTCCTCTCTCTCTCCCGGCAGAGTTATCGTGATTCCAACCCTGCCCGAGCCTGACTACCTCCTTATTCCATGTTCATAGTTAAATCTTTGTGTTTAATAAATTATTTTCTTAATTACGTTTGTTTGCCGAGTCTGCTTTGTGGGTCCTGCCAGCCTGAATTATGACAGTTGGTCTGTGGGTGGTAGCCGGAGCTTAAGCAAGGTCTCGCCCCGAGAGCTGAACATAATGTTTGCCATACCTGGGATACAAACTGTGGCCCCCTGTCCGACACAATCTCCACTAGAAGCCCATGAAGCCTGAAAACATGTTCTACTATCAGGTTAGCAGTCTCAGAGGCATTGAGCAGTTTCTCTAAGGCTATGAAATGGGCTGCCTTAGAAAATTTGTCAATAATGGCAAGAACTACAGTTTTTCTATGTGAAGTAGGTAATCCGGTGACGAAGTCTAAAGCAATATGTGACCAAGGCCTATGGGGAACCGAAAGAGGCTGCAACAGACTGGAGGGAGGCCAAGAGCTGCTCTTGGCTCGAGCACAAACGGCACACACTGAGACGTACTCCCTTACTTCTCTTTTCAAGGAGGGGCACCAAAAATATCGTCATAGGAAGGTCACAGTTCTACCCACCCCTGGGTGGCAGGTGAACCTGGCCATGTGTGCCCAATGAATGACCGACAAGCGTGTGGAGGAGGGGACACACTGTTGGTTGGGAGGGCCATTTCCCGGATCTGGTTCTGTCTGAAGAGCCAGGTGAAAGGCGTTTTCAATTTCCCACGTGATGGCTCCTATCGAGCAGAAAGAGGGAAGAATATTAGCTGGTTCCGATGTTTCCTCTCCTGTGGAGAACTGGCGTGATAGAGCATCAGGCTTGAGGTTCCTGGAGCTGGGGTGATAGGAAATGGAAAAGTTAAATTGGGCAAAGAACAGAGACCAACGTGCTTATCTAGAATTTAATCTTTTGGCTGTTTGAAGATATGCAAGGTTTTTATGATCAGTCCAGTCTATAAACTGGTGCTTAGCTCCCTCCAACCAGTGTCGCCACTCCTCCAAGGCTAGCTTACCTGCTAACAACTCGCAGTCCCTGACGTCGTAATTCTGCTCAGCCAGAGTTAGACGTCGGGAATAAAAGGCACAAGGTTGCAACTTACCCCCCGGGCCTGAATGCTGGGAGAGCATGTCTCCCACGCCGGAGTCGGATGCATCCACCTCCACAATGAACTGGAGCTGGAGATCTGGTTGAACGAGAACTGGAGCAGCAACGAGTCGTTTCTTGAGTTGGATGAAGGCCGACTCTGCTTCGGAGGACCAGATGAAGGGTCTTTAGGGGGAGGTTAGTTGTGTGAAGGGAACAGCCTCATCCTCCCCAGTGGGGGTGGGGTTCTTCTTTGTTGTGAAGAAAGATAAAACACTCAGTCCATGCATTGATTATCAGGGCCTGAACTTAATCACCATTAAAAATAAGTATCCTTTACCTCTCATCAGCTCAGCATTCGAATCCCTCCAAGGAGCCACCATCTTTACGAAACTGGATCTTCGCAACGCCTACTATCCTTTAACACACCACTGGGACACTTTGAATACTTAGTAAGGCCGAACGGCATGACTAACGCCCCCGCTGTGTTCCAGACATTAGTCCCGGAGTACATCATTAAATCTGTTTGTGTTTGTTTACTTAGACAACATCTTGATCTTTTCCAAGGATCCCGAGGAGCATAAGATTCACGTCTGTCAGGTTCTGCAGAGACTCCTTGATAACCGCCTGTATGTTAAGGCTGAAAAATGTGAGCTCCATGCTTCATCCGTAACCTTTTTGGGATATGAGTTTGAGGGTGGACAGGTGAAGACCGACCCGGACAAGATCAAGGCTGTAGCACAATGGCCGGCGCCCACTACCAGGAAACAGCTCCAAGGATTCCACAGCTTTGCTAACTTTTACCACTGGTTTGTTAAGGATTACAGCTGAGCTGATGAGAGGTAAAGGATACTTATTTTTAATGGTGATTAAGTTCAGGCCCTGATAATCAATGCATGGACTGAGTGTTTTATCTTTCTTCACAACAAAGAAGAACCCCAC
>VUQI01059851.1:0-29541 GCA_015106735.1 Paratilapia polleni
TCTTTTTTTTTCACGTTTGTCACACTTAAATATTTCAGATCATCAAACAAATTTAAATATTAGTCAAAGATCACACAAGTAAACACAAAATGCAGTTAATAAATGAAGGTTTTTATTATTAAGGGAAACAAAAATCCAAACCTACATGGCCCTGTGTGAAAAAGTGATTGCCCCCTAAACCTAATAACTGGTTGTGCCACCCTTAGCAGCATTTGCACAACTGGCAATGAGTCGTTTACAGCGCTGTGGAGGAATTTTGGCCCACTCATCCTTGCAGAATTGTTGTAATTCAGCCACATTGGAGGGTTTTCGAGCATGAACCGCCTTTTTAAGGTCATGCCACAACATCTCAATCAGATTCAGGTCAGGACTTTGACTAGGCCACTCCAGAGTCTTCATTTTGTTTTTCTTAAGCCATTCAGAGGTGGACTTGCTGGTGTGTTTTGGATCATTGTCCTGCTGCAGAACCCAAGTGCGCTTCAGCTTGAGGTCACAAACAGATGGCCGGACATTCTCCTTCAGGATTTTTTGGTAGGCAGCAGAATTCAATGGTTCCATTTACCAAGTCTTCCAGATCCTGAAGCAGCAAAACAGCCCCAGACCATCACACTACCACCACCATATTTTACTGTTTGTCAGAATCTGAGGCTGGCAGGACCCACAAAGCAGACTCAATGACCAGAATACAACTTAAAGGTGCTTTTTTGTAAACAGAGGTTTTAACTGCAAACACAGGGTGAAGGAAACAATGGGGCTCAGACAAGGTATGGTTCACGGGAACTTTGGGAATGAGTTCGAGCTGGACACGGAGGGAATACTGGATCAGCAGGTGAATTTCCACAGAGCAACTGGTGGAGAGCAGGCAGGGAAGTGAGAGGGAGGCTGGTGAACGCTCTTTGAATCCAGGTGGTGCCAACGAAGAATAGAGAATAGAGACCGGCTTAATTTGGGACACGTGAAAGGTGGGGTGGATCCTCAAGGTAGGAGGGAGCCTGAGACGAACAGCTGATGGATTTATGGATGGATTTGGATGGAAAAAATTGAATTGAATTTATGATCCTATCAATCTCAAATGGCCCAATGTATCTAGGAGTCAGCTTCTTGGACACACACTTCAGGGGAATGTCACGTGACGATAACCATACCTTCTGTCCGGGCATGTAGTGAGGGGCCGGGGACCTATGTCGGTCAGCAATACGACGGTTCTGCTCTGTCGTCCATAAGAGGGCCTCCTTAGCCTGTCTCCAGACACGCCTGCACCGGCGTAGATGATGTTGGACGGAGGACACGGCAACCTCTCCTTCCAAGGACGGGAACAGAGGAGGTTGATATCCTAGGGAGGCTTCAAAAGGAGACAGGTTAGTGGCTGAGGAAGTGTGAGAGTTAACGGCATATTCAATCCAGGCCAGGTGAGTACTCTAGGAAGCTGGGTTCGTAGAAGCTAGGCAGCGCAGGGCAGCCTCCAACTCCTGATTCAACCGCTCAGTCTGTCCATTGGTTTGCGGATGGAAACCAGATGATAGGCTGACTGTGGCCCCCAGCGTGCTGCAGAATGCCCTACACATTTGAGAAATGAACTGGGGTCCGCGATCAGAGACTATGTCAAAGGGGATGCCATGGAGGCGAAACACATGGGTTACTAATAGCTGTGCTGTTTCCGAGGCCGTTGGGAGTTCTGGCAAAGCCACAAAGTGAGCCATCTTGGAAAATCTGTCTATTATGGATAATATTACAGTGTTTCCTTCGGAAGGAGGTAGTCCAGTCATGAAGTCTAAGGCTATGTGTGACCAGGGTCTGCTAGGGATAGGCAGAGGTAGTAACAGGCCAGAGGGTGATTGAGTGTTTGCCTTGTTCTGTGCACAAACTGGACATGCTTTGACATACTCCTTAGTGTCTTTCTCCAATGTGGGCCACCAAAAATAGTGTTTCAAAAAGGCTATGGAACAACTCACCCCAGGATAACATGCAAACTTGGTGGTGTGACCCCAGTGGAGGACGCGAGAGCAGATGGAGGCGGGCACAAACAGCCGATTGGGAGGACCAGAGCCTGGGTCTGGGTCGGTGGTCTGGGCTTGCTTGACCAGATCCATCTCATCAATCTCCCAGGTGAGACCAGCTACAACACAAGAGGGAGGCAAAATAGTTTCAGTGGGAACAGTGGAGTCACTAGCAGAAAACTGTCGCGACAAGGCATCAGGTTTCACGTTGTGGGACCCGGGGCGATAGGTGATGGTAAAGTTAAATCACCCAAAAAACAGGGACCACCTAGCCTAACATGAGTTCAGCCATTTAGCATTTTGCAGATAAGCTAAGTTTTTATGGTCGGTCCAAACCACAAATGGCTGTTCAGCCCCCTCCAGCCAATGCCGCCATTCCTCTAGGGCTAACTTGACTGCTAGTAACTCACGATCCCCCACATCATTGTTCCTCTCAGCGGGGCACAGGCACCGGGAAAAGAGGGTGCATGGGTGTAGCCTTTCTCCGGAGCCCCCTCGCTGAGATAACACTGCCCCAACGCCAACGTCTGAGGCATCAACCTCCACTATGAACTGTCTCAGGGGATCTGGCTGAATCAGGATGGGGGCCGTACTGAACAATGTCTTAAGTCTCTGAAAAGCAGAGTCCGCTTCAGCGTACCAAGCAAAACTCAGAGCAATAGAGGTGAGTTGGGTGAGTGGTGCTGCAACCTTACTGTAATCTCTGATGAACCTGCGGTAGAAGTTTGCAAAGCCAAGGAACCGCTGGAGTTCCTTTCGGGTGGAGGGAGTCAGCCATTCCACTACTGCCTTAACTTTCTCTGGGTCCGTCTTCATCTGCCCGCTCTCGATGATGTGCCCCAGGAAAGAGATGAGGTTACATGGAACTCGCATTTCTCCGCCTTGAGGTAGAGCCTGTTCTCTAGCAGCCGTTGGAGGACCTGTCGGACATATTTCTGGTGCTGGGAGAGTGTTTTAGAAAAGATGAAAATGTCAGAGATAGACAAAAACAAAGGTGTTCAGAAAGTCACAGAGAATGTCATTCACTAAAGCTTGAAACACAGCTGGGGCATGAGTTAAACCAAAAGGCAACACTAGATATTCAAAGTGGCCGAGCGGGGTATTGAACGCAGTCTTCCATTCATCTCCCTCTCGGATTCAAACCAGGTGGGATCAAGCTTAGAGAAGATGGTGGCCCCGTGCAGAGGTTCAAAAGCAGACGTCATAAGAGGCAAGGGATATTTGGTCTTAACCATGATCTGATTTAACCCACGGTAGTCTATGCAGGGTCTTAGTGACTTATCCTTTTTGCTCACAAAAAAGAAACCAGCACCTACCGGGGAGGATGATGGCCGGATTAATCCTGTGGTTAGAGAGTCCTTGATGTACATTTCCATGGCCTCCCGCTCTGGACGTGAGAGGTTGTACAGTCAACTCATAGGCAGAGGAGCTCCTGGTAACAGATCAATCGGACAGTCATAAGGGCGGTGTGGAGGTAATGAAAGCGCCCTCTCCTTACTGAAACCTGTCCTAGATCGTGAACCAGAGACAAATCTGGTGCATAGTCTCCATTAGACACAGGAGTGGGAGGTGCAGAGGGATCTGCTGATTTCAAACAGTTGGATAGGCAATATTCACTCCAACTCACAACTCAGTGATCTGACCAGCTAAGATGTGGGTTATGTTTCTGTAGCCAGGGACAACCAAGGATTATGGGGTTCAGTGGAGTGGGAAATACAAAAAAACGCAGGTACTCATGATGGATTCCAGAGATGAGTAGTTGGACAGGCTCGGTCTGGTGAGTGATCCTAGCCATTAATTGTCTGTTAGGCGTGGTCACGGACATGGGAGTCAGGAGGGGTGCCATAGGAATGCCCAGCTGGGCCACTAAGCGGGCGTCTAGCAAATTCTGCTTAGCCCTGGAATCCACCAATGCTTGTAGCGCCAGGCTATCTGCTTTTAAAAACAACATGGTTGGTAACAACATGCGGGGTAACCTAATGCTCGGTTGCATGCCCGTCAGTATCCCCACCTCTACTGACGGGCCGGGCCTTTTGGCCGAACAGGGCAGGTTGCGATCAAATGCCCCAGTTGGACACAATACATACAGGCACCAACCTCTCGTCTCCGCTTATTTCCTTGGGGTAAATCTTAGCTTGGCTGAGCTGCATTGGCTCCTCTGGACTCTCCAGACGAGAGCATGGTGCCCCGGAACCGGAAGGCGGTGAGAGGCGGGCCGCCGGAAACGACCCAAACTGGCGATGGCTTGCCTGACGGGACCTGTAGTTCTTCTCCAAGGCTCTCTCACGGAGCCGATTATCAATGCGAATGGCCAAGGTAACCAACTCATCAAAGGTCTTAACCTCATCCCTGGCAGCTAACTCATCCTTAATCCTGTCGTTTAGTGAATGATAGACTGCCCCCCTGAGTGCCTTATCCCCCCAACCAGCTTCGGCCGCTAAAACCCCGAATTCAATGGAGAACTCGGCCACGGATTTACCCCCCTGCTGAATCAGCATGAACTTTCTTGCCACCTCCTCCTCCCGGCAAGGGAGATCGAACACCCGCCTGAACTCGGCCATGAACGTGTCGTATCTCGCAGAGGCGACCTGGAGACTGGGCCCAGAGGTGGAGCCCAGGCATAGCGCTCACCCGGCAGCTCCACCTGAGGATGATGAGAGGGAAAGAGGAAAAGACTGGAGAAAACAAAACACAAAGCCCCAAACCAACCCAAGCCTGCTGAATCATGACACACATAAACTAAAGACGCTGACCTGCATCTGCAGGATTTTGTTTATTGCACTGCTGCCACATGAATGGCTGATTGAATAATTACATGAATAAGCATGTGTTCCTAATAAAGTACTCTGCAAGCATGTACATAATAGTTGTTACAATCACAGGTGTGCTGTGTATGTGTGTGTAATGGATGAGATAATAGTTTGTTCACTGAATGTGCTGTGCAGGTGGCTGGACCGCAACGAGGATGATGGGCAGATTGTTAGAGAGTTAGTTCCTTTCTTAGATGGACAGCGTCTTTACAGTAAGTTAGGGGAAACTGGAATTTCTGTAACTGTAATTTCATTATGATGCTTATATTTGTTTTTCTGCATGTGTCAGATATCAATTATCACATCGCAGTGAAGACAGGTGACATCCCTGGGGGGAGCTCTGACTCTAATGTGTTTGTGAAGCTCTATGGAGAGAAAGGCGACACCAGCAAGATGATGCTGGTGGTCTCTGCCAACAACCTGGGGAACTATTTCGAGACAGGCCGTGTTGACATCTTCACCGTGGAAACCTTTGATATTGGACAGGTTTTTTTTTCATTTGATGCTGATGTTGATGTATAGTGATGTGCAAAAGTCTTGAGCCACCCCTCATTTCTTTATATTTTGCTTCCAAGGAGCCAGCCTTTCTTGTAATTTTTTTTTAAAGATGTCTTGACCAATTTGGATATTGGGTGATTGACTCATTTTCAGTCCAGTCTTGTAGTGAACCATTTTCAGAGAATCTTTTCTGTGTTTATTAAGCCGCTTAACACTGACCTATGAATCATTCAAGCATAAAAAATGCTACTACCACCTAACTCAAGGGATGAACCAGTTTTGTGTCTACACATAACAGACAACTTAGCAAAGAAACAATTTTAAATTGTATCTTTAGGCACTTTGTTACTAGCAGCCTGGACAAGTGGCAGACAAAAGAAGAAGTGGCAGACCTAAAAAACTAGAGCAGTATCTCAAAGCTATGTCCTTAACAAATAGGAAAAAATCCACCAAAAACCTGACACACAACCTGAGAGATGCATCTGGCCCTTAAGATTATCCATCTACTGTTCACTGAAGCCTCATCAGAAATGGTCTCAGTAGACGGATGGCTGTCAAGAAGCCATTCTTAAGGAAGGGAAACAGGGAGAAAAGGTTGAGGTATGCCAAATTACACAAGAACTGGACTGAAAATCAGTGGAAACAGGTCTTATGGAGTGATGAATCCAAATTTAAAATTTTTGGTTCAAATCGTCACCAGTATGCACAGAGGAGGTCAGGAGAGAGGTACAACAAGACATAAGACTTTATTATTAATCTCACACTGGGGAAATTAACTTTTTACAGCACCACAAGGGTCAGAAAAACAGAGAGAGAAAAAAAACAGAAAAGTAACCAGTGAATTAGAGATGCATTAGAAAATAATAATCGAAAAATGAAAAATAAATAAGGTACAAAAAAAATGCTAAAACTGCTAAAATGCAGAAATCAATAAAATACAAAGCAAGAGTAATTTGTACTATGTACAAATTGTACTATATACACTAAGATACACTAAAAGGAAAGTCTCAGGGATTTTTTATATGTACATAAAGTGCAGTGGGAATGATGATATATACACGTGTATATTTTTTGGCAGTTATTTACCTGTGTGCTTGCTGTACAGTCTGACTGCTGTTGGGACCTGCGGTAGCACTCCGTCCTACACAGTGGCTGTAACAGTCTACTGCTGAAGGAGCTGCTCAGGGTCTCCACAGTCTCATGCAGGGGGTGAGAGGTGTTGTCTGTGATGGACATTAGCTTGGCTACAATCCTTCTCTCACCCACCTCCTCTATGGAGTCTAGGGGACGAGCCAGGACTGGCCCTCTTTACCAGTCTATTAAGTCGTTTCCGGTCCCTCACCGTGCTGCCACCTCCCCAAGAGACAACTGCAAAAAAAATTGCAGAGGTCACCGCCGTGTCATAAAAAGTTGTCAGTAATGTCCTGAACAGTGAGTGTCTGCAGCCATCTGTAAAACACGGTGGAGGCTCCGTCATGGTTTGGGGCTGCATTGTAGCCAGTTGTGTTGAGAAAAGTACCTTCAGATGTAATACCATCTGGAAAGTGTCTGTTTGGCAACAGCTTCATTTTTCAGCGTGACAATGATCCCAAACACACTCCCAATGCTGTAAAATCATACCTGGATAGAAAAACACACAATGGAACACTATCAGCCATGGATTGGCCTCCCCAGAGCCCAGACCTCAACATTATTGAAGCAGTGTGGGATCAGAACAGAACAAAAGGCAGCCGACATCCAAAGAAGAGGTTTGAATGTCCTTCAAGAAGCCTGGAGAACTATTCCTGAAGATTACTTAAAGAAATTACAAGAAAGCTGCCTAAGAGAGTTCAGGCTGTGTTGAATAATAAAGGTGGTCATACCAAATATTAACTTTCAAACTCATTAGAATTGTACAAATTGTTTTTGCCTTATATAATGTATTTCCATTTGTGTTTGCACATGTTTCAGTAAATCACTGCACCTATTTCCCATTTTCCTAGCAAAATATAAAGAATTGAGGGCTGTCTCAAGACTTTTACACAGTACTGTAGTACGGATTAATAGAATCACCAGACCAAGAAAAAAGATCTTAACTTTGTAGTCTAAATTTGTAGCCTTACCGATAATTATTGTTGCTTAGCCACTGTCCACAAACAGACCTTAGAAACCATGTTTGTCTTGTCTGTTTGTGGATGGTGGTTTAGCAACAATAATTATTAGTAATATGATATTTATTCAACTGGCTCCAAGCATGAGGGTGCATATATTAAAGTAAAACATGAAAAAAAATACATAGATGCTGTTGTATTGATTTTTCCTGTGTATCCTCAGTAATTCTGTGTGGAATATCTTTAATCAAATGTAAATGGTGTCATTTATTTATTCTTCCAGATCAGCCGTCTGATGATTGGCCACACCAACGAAGGCATGCGTGCGGGCTGGTTCTTGGACAGTGTTCAGATTTTGGTTCCAGTCCATGGAAAGAATTACATGTTCCCCAGTCACCGCTGGCTTGATGAAGATGAGGCTGATGGCAAAACAACGGTGGAGATTTACCCAAGCGAGATCCTGGACGTGGAACAGCGTAGGCAACGCTCACAAACAATCATCATCAGAAGAAACATGTGCAAACACTATTTAATTAGGATAGTAATTGGTCCTGTATTTTACATTGTCACATTAGTTTCAAGAATATCTCAAGTTAAAAGTGTTAAAGGTGTTTGAAGCATGCACAGACATACACCCATGGGATAGAATTACACAATAAATACTCCAATGTAGCTTTATTATTATACTTTTCATGCACACATGCAGACCATTGTGCTACAAAAAGCAAGAAAACGAATAATAAACAGTAAATAAATGAGCGCGTAAGTAAAGTTGTTAAATTCTACATGCAGTTTATGAATATGTGAGCTTACATGTGGGCACACAACACATCTAATCAAATCATTTGTGTTCACTTTCACCCTCATCAATCTGCATCTTCCAGTAAGCAACTACGAGGTGACAGTGGTGACTGGAGATGTGGTGTTTGCTGGCACAAATGCCAGAGTCTTCATCCAAATCTACGGGGATAAGGGAAAAACTGAGGTTATCACACTTGAAAGCAGATCCAACAACTTTGAACGGAACACCACAGAAATATTCAAGGTATCAAAGCTGGATTTTATTATTTCCAGGACTCCAAAATGCATCTCAGAAGTTAAATCTGAATGCAGAATAACTTGTGCAGATGTTTGTTTTTGAATAGAAGCATTGCAATTGCTCCACAGACAGAGGCCAAAGATGTGGGAAAGATCTTCAAGATCCGCATCGGTCACGATGGCTCCGGCATTGGATCTGGCTGGTTCCTGGAGACAGTAGACGTGAAACATCTAATCATGGCCTTGGTGCCCAAAGAGAAGAAAAAGGAGGACAAGAAAAAGAAGAAGAAAAAGAAGAAAGATGAAGATGAGGATGAGGAGGGAGGAGAGGAGATGCAAGAAGTGGTGGTGACGTATCATTTTCCCTGTTCACGCTGGCTGGCTGGGGGAGAGGAGGATGGCGAGCTGGTGGTGGAGCTGCTCTCTGAAGATGCAGAAGAGATGGAAGGTACAACATGAACAAATATAATAAATAAAACAATCTTAAATGTTGGATTCAGTTGTTGGAGTCAGGGCTTTAAAAATTTGAGTTCACGATGGTGACATTGTTTACATTTCCTGGCAGTTCGACAGCTATGGAACTGTAACATTATACAAAACAAAACCTCTTACTCCCTGCATACTGCACAATTAAAAACTCACCAAAATCTCTCTTGCAAATACACCACCCACAGTAAAATAGAGCTGCTATTTGTGCATTGATGGGTTCAAGAATAACTCATATACAGCTTCATTCTCTGTTCCATGAACGCTCTCCTTAAATTATATCCACAATGCAACAACATAAAATGTATTTAAAAAGCTGCACACATTCTTTAAACTCTTCTCTGAGATTGGGGCATATTAAAGTTTCAGTGCTTGAGATTTTCATCATAGTTTTAATACTGTTTACAGCTGGCATCAACTCTTCCAGTGTCACTGACTGTGTGCACTCCTTAGTTACCTCCCTATATGGAAATTTAGTCATGGAGGTAATCCACCATCTGCACTGAATTCAAATTCCTTTCACATGAATAATGTAGTCAGAGAAAAGAAGCATACTGGTGCTGGATGAAATTCATGATTACATTGCACATAATAGTCAGAACTAAAAGATTCAAGGTTATGTCTTTACAATCAGAGAAAAGAAAAGGCCTGTTTCATTCAAAGGAGCACCTCTTCTTCCCATATTCGTCCCTCCTCTGTACATGAATATAGTTAATTAATTTAAATCATAGACTTAAACCAGGTGTATTTTTATCAGTTTTCCAGCGAGCACCTGACTTACTCTTTCATTCCAGGGCCATTTTATGCAGTCTTCAGTCAGTCAAGAAACTTGAATTAGCCACAGCTAATAACCAATGGAGGACTGAAACGGACATAATCAAATTTTCAACTTATCAAAGAACCAATTTTAAATTGTATCTTTAGGCACTTTGTTACTAGCAGCCTGTCACAAAAACACATAATTTGTTTCCATTTCTTTAGTTGAGTCTACAAAAATGCCAAAGATAGCACAGTTTGACAGACAAAAAAATAGTATTTTTGTACCAACAAGGTGATTCCTAAAGAGCTATTAGCCACAAACCTGGCATATCTCGGCATGGTGTGCAGTATGTCCTTAAAAATTTTGAGGAAACTGGGTAAGTTGAGGAAAAAAGAAGTGGCAGGCCTATCTGCAGCAGATGAACAGTATCTGAAAGTTATATCCTTAAGAAACAGTCCTTTAAGAAGCCTGGAGAACCATTCCTGAATACAGCTTAAAAAATTACAAGAAAGTTTGTCTAAGGGAGTTCAGGCTGTGTTGAAGAATAAAGGTGGTCATACCAAATATTGACTCTCAAGCTCGCTGCAACTGTACAAAGTCTGTTTTTGCCTTATATACTGTATTTCCACATTTGCACGTTTCAATGAACCGCTGCACCTATTTCCCATTTTCCTAGCAAAATATAAAGAATTGAGGGGTGACTCAAAAAATTTGCACAGAACTGTAAGTGAAGTTTGTTTTGTGAGGATACCATAAATACAGTATGTACGTACAGTAAAATAAGACAGCTGTGTTCTGTAGTTTTTCCTGTTTTTCAGTGAGCAGAGAGCTTCTGTATTCCTAAAATGACTCAGAGTGCCACCATTTTCTTTTATTGAATCTTTTACGTACACATTTATGTTGAGCTAAAGAGAAATTGTTATTTTATTTATTTCAATTACTTCTAATATTTTAGGACATCTTGAGTTTGTATTTTGTGTTGATGTTTCAGCCATACTTGGTTTGATTTGACACCATTTCTCGGCCAACATATGTGACAGGTTAACAAGGTGTTAGTAATTCATCCCTTGTGCTGTCTGGCAGTCAACACCTATGAAGTGTGTGTCTTCACTGGTAACATGCTGGGAGCCGGGACTGACGCCAACGTCTACATTAATATTTATGGAGAGAACGGAGACACCGGAGAGCGCTGCCTGAAGAATTCTGACAACATCAACAAATTTGAGCGAGGGCAGGTAACAAATGAAATATAAAATGACTTTTAAATTTGTGAGATTAAAGAAAATAATCTGATAATTTAGATGTGAAGATACAAGGTGATTATGTTTACTGGTGAAGTTGGAAAAATGCTCCATTACGGCTCATAAAAACACAATATTCACATCCTACCATCTGATATTCATAAAATGATAGCTTAGCTTTCATCAGGGCTGTACATCTTTATGCATTTCCCCAGCAGGATGTCCTGCTGAAAATTAACCAGCAGTTTGTCAGACATTCAAGCATGTTCACACAACAGGAGTCTTGCACTGAGGTGTGGGTGGGAGTGTATTCCGGTAGGATTACAAACTCTCCTGCAGGCGAGCCGGCTCAGACTCAGAGGAGCTCAGGAGGAGTCCTCTGTGTCATTCAACACGTCCTACTTTTACTCTATACCTGTTAATTAATTATTACACCTGGCCCTGTAAGAACACAGAGCTCACTTCCACGGAAAATGGGTCTGTTTCTAACCCACAAGTAAAAAGCCCATTGTCATTCAGTGATGGGAATGTTTGCTGTGTAGCTGAAAAACAACTACACACTCTGTATTTACTTCTGACCAAAATCATTAAGCAAAACTTCTTATCATTAAAGTCAAGGAGGAAAGTTAATTCTTGACCAAAAAAGCTCCTGAATAAACATGGTCACTATCAGTTCTACATGGTAGTTGTTCTGGGGCTTTCGGTAACAGCTTTCTTTACCAGTGCCATGAAAAAAACATCAAAACAGTTATTTGCTAACAGGCAATAAAGTCATGTGTTGCAATCCTTTATGGTGGCTAACAGAATCAACCTTGTGGTGAGACTGTTTCAGTGAAACTTAGACTTTATACCTCAATTCCAACACAATTTGGACTTTAAAAAATTACTATTACCTGATACAATGTAAAAATAGTACATTTGACTCATAATATGAGTGATTTAACAGTGTGATATCAGAACTATGATAAACTGAATACTTCCTTAACAACTGGTTGCATGATATCCCACCTTTCTCTCCTTCTCACATTTTCTTCTTTGCAGCTGTGCATGTCATTTATTACTGTTTTTGTCTTTCTTTTCTTTTTGTTTTTACTTTCACTTTTTTGTCACACTTGGTTTACACTTGGTTTGTTTGGTTTATTGCTGTTCCCCTTTTTTTGAGCTGTGCCATCGCTGGACATGCTGCTTGGGAGACTTGTGTTCTGTTTTTTCGACCCCTTATTACCATTTTTATTAAACGTGCTGCTGTTGCATGACGACCGGAATAACAACAACAGACATCCCTGCAGAAATCAGAGGATAACAAGCTGAGGATATGGAAGAGGAAGGAAGCTTCAAGGGAAAAGAAATGGGCCCAGAAAACAGAGGCTGTCATATGTGTGAGATGGCTGGACCATGGACGGGCTAACAGCTTTTGTGACAAATGAGGGGACCTTCGTGAGTGTATTATACTGAGTGTCACAGAGACACAGCTTCAGGAATTATTTGAGATCCCATCACTACCATCAACTGCTTTCAGATGGTTCAGGGAGAGAGAAATAAATACAAGAGTGGCAAGTGAACAGGACAAAGGAACAAACAGATGGTGCCATCCTTGTCACATTATCCTGAAGGAATTGAACTGCAGCTCACATCTTAAACTGTTTGCTGTGGAGTATGTCCAGCAATCTTTTGTTCAAAATAATTGGAAAGCTGAAAAAAAATGCATTGACTTGCAAATCATTTAGACTCTACATTTAATTAAAATGATACAAAGAAAACAGATCAAAAAACAAAACCTGTTAAAATGGGTAATTTTACTTTGAGTTTTGAAAGCTAGATGGTTGTTTTGAATTTAATGAGACATTTCAAAAAAACAAAAATTGCAAAGAATTGTGGGATTTCGTCATCCACAGTGAATAATATTTAAAAAATTCAGAGAATCCAGAGAAATGGCATGTAGTGAAAATCACTGCCTGGACACAGAAGCACTTCTGAAAACCGTTGTCAGTGAGCACAGTTCATTGCCACATCCACAAATACAAGTGGGAATTACACCATACAACAGCTATAAAATATGATCCAGAAACACTGCTGCCTTATCTAGGCCCAAGTTTATTTAAGGCTGAGGTGAAGTGGAAAACCATCCAGTGTTTGGATTTATCAAAATTTAAAGTTCTTTTTGGAAAACATGCATGTCGCTTCCTCCTCTAAAGAGGAGAGGGACTATACAGCTTGTTATTAGTGCACATTTTAAAAGCCTGGGTAACGTACACATTTGTATAAGCACTGTCAATTACATACACATTTTGGAGAAATATATGTAGCCATCCAGATGATGAATTCTCAGGAGGGCCTTGCTTATTTTGCAAGACAATGTCAAACCACATACTGCACCTATCTGAACACCATGACTCCACAGGAAAAGAGTCTGTTTGCTAAACTGACCTGTCAATCATTCAACATTCAGTCAATCACTGAACACATTTGGGGCATTATAAAAACAAAATGCCTAACCAAAGAGGCCCTGAACTGTTGACCCACTGAAATCCTTTATCAAGCAGAAACACAAAAAGGTCTCCTCAGTTTTCAAATGCTTGTTGAGTGTTGTTAAAGGAGGGGATGCAAGACAGTGGGAAATATGCAACTGTCCCAGATTTTTTTGAAATTTTAAAATATGTTCAAGCTGTCTTTGACTATTTTCAGTTAAATATAGGGTTTAAATGATTTGCAAGTCATTGTATTCTGTTTTTATTTACAGTTTTCATGTCACCTATATATATTAAAAAAAAATTTAAAAATTGCCATTTTTTAATATGTTTGTGTAATTTTTTTTGTCTTTCACTTGTAAAAATTCAGAACTCTCACATATCTGTTTCAAAGCAATTTCCCTTCTGTCAGTGTTAAAGTTCTTATGATTCCTGATTCATTTCTGGTCTGAGGTCACTTTGAACTATCAGATAAAGACAATTAAGTTAAAAGTGATGTCTGAAACACAGCATTATGTATAGTTGCTGTATTTTGCAGGAGGATGTTTTCATCGTGACAGCAGTTGATTTGGGCCCTCTGAAGAAGCTACGAATCCGTCATGACAACTCCCAGTCTCACTCCTCTTGGTACCTCGATCGTGTTGAGATCGTGGACACAAAAGAGGATACAACGTAGGTGATGCAAACGTACAGTCACGTGGGTTTTGCTCAGTTATTCAAGAAGAAGAAAGATCCCAGAAAAATCTCAAGAGTAGAGATTTAAAGATTAATCGTTTTGTGTAGTTAAAATAGTGAAAACATGTTTCTTCTTCTGTAGATACTACTTCCCTTGTAACCGCTGGCTCGCAGTTGATGAGGACGATGGGCAGATAGCGAGAGAGCTGGTTCCTGTGGATGAGGCCTTCATGAGGAAGGATGAGAATGAGGATGAGGGGACAAGTGGCACTCTGGGCCTCGAGCAGAAATGTAACGCAATTTCAAAGCTGGTTTATGTCTTAGATGGACAAGATAAATTGAAGCCCTGTTTAAATATTTAAGTGCTGTGTAGCATAAAGGTATAGAAGTAAACAAATGTACTGGTGTAAATATGCCAAGTTTCACATACTGACATGTTGAATTTATCTTGCAGCCATGTCTACTACATACACTCTTAAGATAAAAACTGGGGAAAAGAAGTATGCTGGAACTGATGCTAACGTCTTTGCCATCCTCTTTGGTGAAAATGATGACACAGGTGCAACAACTCAGCAGCACCCTGGCATTATTGTGACATCCTCGTGCTGTGTGTCACTGGCTAAGTGATAACCGTCTGAATTGAAAAATCTGCATGTCACTCACAGGGATCATCAACCTAAAGGCTTGTAAAAACTACAAGAACAAGTTTGAACAGGGGATGATCAATGAGTTCACTGTGGAGGCTGTGGATCTGGGCGACCTGGTAAAAGTTCAAATTGGGCACGACAACTCAGGTGCGGAAAGAAAAGGCTCTACAAAAACAAACAAAGCAGTCATAGACTTAAGCACCACACAGCAGAAAACACAATACCCTTTTTTTTCTCTATCAGGGGGTTCACCTGGTTGGTTCTTGGACTGGATCGACATTGACGCCCCCTCACAGGGTCAGAGAATGCGTTTCCCATGTGGCCGTTGGTTGGATAAAGGAGAGGATGATGGTGCGATTGTGAGGGATCTCTATCCTGCTGAATTACAGACTGAATTCTACACGCCATGTGAGTGAACAGCAGCGATATGAGCTCTCAAATCCATTAGTAAAAATAGAGTAGGCTTATTGAGAAATCGTCCTCTAAAAGGGCTTTATGCAAAATACAACTCTGATAAAAATGCGGAAGCATTGCCAGTAAAATGTATTTAAAGCAGCCTGCCTGAAGAAGGGTGCTTGTCAGAGCATTAACTCTGACCTATAATGAATGTTATAATGTTGCAGTGGTGTCCTGTCTTTTAATACTCACTCCTCCAGGACTCTTCTTGACTCAAACATGAAAAAAATCCAAATTCCAACACTGAAGTTGTAGATAATGATGCATCCATGTCAGCTAGGTTACAAAACCAAACAGAAAAAAAAAATTATATTGTAGTTTATAATGAGTGAGGTCAAAGACTGAACTGATATTACTCAAAACACTTCTTGCCAACTATCTTTATAGCATGATCAATGGCAAAAAATCATAGTATCCACTCCTCTGAAGTAGCCCAAATCTACGTTCAATATTAGAGCATCTTTATAAAGCAGGCTCTAATAGTTCATCAATGTTAGCATGTAATATAAGCAATTATCAATCTTCTAACTGTATTACATTACATTGTATTTTCATTCAAAACCTTACCACTTAGATGTGATCTGCTAACTACAACCATTAAAAAAAAAGCATATAAAATATTAACTTCTACAGACTAATTATTATCTTGTGCCTGCAATATTTCTCGTGATTTTGGGGGCTCCATAAAGTGGCACAACTGTGTACCTGCAATCTCTTAGAAGACCCTTTTTTATAGCTGGTTTTAAAATGTCTCTTGGGTGATGAGATCACAAGTGGTAATCAGTAAATATGAGTGTAAGCAAACATTAAGACGCATTGTTATCCAGTAACTCGTATCACCTGGCAAGATGGTCTGAGACGTATTTAACTACGTATTCTTTATTCTTTATTCTTTATCTAAATCCCTATTAGTTGTTACCCTAGCAACAATTATCATCAAACTACAGACAATCAACAAATAAATTGAATAAAACAACACAATGAAAATCAAACGGTTCCTTCAAGTTTCTACAACAAATAAACAGTCAAATAATTTAAAACTATTACAGACACATTCAGCTAATAAATGCCATCAGTGACAATAAACAATTTTTAAAACAACATCACAACTATGATCAGTCTTCTAGTGTCTGTCATTAGTATATGGTAGCTATGAATACAAATATGTAGGCCTTCTCAAAACACAAATGTTTTTGATATAAAAGACCAGATTACACGCCTGTCCTCCAACCTAATCCATGACAGCCTGGAATGTGTCCCATCCACACTGTCCTTCACTGAGCAAAGGAGAACAAGACAGGCAGCTCTGTTACATATACACCCACACACACACACAGACACACACATACATACACATACACACACACACACACACACACACACATATATATATATATATATATATATACACACACAATACAATACAAGATGTCAACTGTACAGCTGGAGACACATGATAGACTCAGGTGTAAACGGCTATGTGGCTCAGCTGTCCTCTTGTGATCTTATCAGCCAAGATGATGTATTTTAAAACCAGTGTATACATGGTTCAAGAAGGGGTTTTCCACCTTACCTGTCACCAAACAAAGCTTCTCTGTTTTTTCAGTTGTGCCTTATGAGATAAAGCTGTACACCAGTGATGTGTTTGGAGCCGGAACAGATGCTGATGTGTTTATAGTCTTGTATGGCCGTAAGGGGGTGTGCACACAGCAGAAGCACCTGTGTGTCAACAAGAGAGAGCGACGCCTGTACTTCGAGAGAGGAGCTGAAGACATGTTTATTGTGGAGGTATGTGTGTGGTTATTGAGGGATAGAGCCTGAAAAAAGTGGTTGCTGGTTTGTGAACAATGAGTTGTCTTTTAACAGCTGGAGGACGTTGGTGATGTTATAGAGAAAATCAGGATAGGACATGATAACAGGGGCACCAACCCCGGCTGGCATCTCGACAGAGTGGAGATCCGGCGACAGCTCAGGAAAGGAAAGGTAGTAAAAATCCACTTGAGATGATGCCTTGGTAGTTAAGTGCATCATTAAGAGTTTCTTTGTCTGTTGCCTCATTAGATTATTAACAAATGAATAATTTAACATCTTGTGGCTTACACAGCTTTTAGAGTCTCAAATTGACAGCTGGGCCCAGATTGGAGAGTTGTCTGTGTTTGATGGCAGGGTTCAGAGACGACCATTTTCCCATGTGAGCGCTGGCTGGCCAAGTCTGAAGATGATGGTGAGACGGTGAGGGAACTGGTCCCCTCAGACATCATCACTCAGAAACTCCTCAGGGATGGGACGCTGAAAACGACTGAAACTGAGGTGGAGGACGCTTTGGAAAGTAGGTTTACAATTATCTCAGTGGGGGAGTGTAAATACATTTGCTCAAGTGCTGTACTCAAGGAAACATTAGAGGTTTTTATTTCAGCTGTTGCATCGTGCCGATGTTGAACTAGCATGGAGCAATGTAAGTCTTAGTAGAATATTGGTTTTTGGCATCCTAGGTTGCAGTTTTTCAAAGTGGAGCTTACCACAGATTTGAAAGGGTTGGTAGGAAGGACAGATTAAAGTAGAATTTTGAGACATTATGCTACATGCTACATTGTGCCACACTTCAAAATAATATTAATAAAAAGAATCTATCAGAAAACAAGGTCTACATCTCCCTAATTCAGAATTTTTCTTCCCTGACAGCTCACACATACAAGGTGTCTGTGCGAACAGGCGATATGTATGGAGCAGGAACTGATGCCAACGTTTTTCTCACCATTTACGGAGACCTGGGAGACACAGGAGAGCGCAAACTCGCCAAATCTGAGAACAACAAGAACAAGTTTGAGAGAGGAGAGGTATTAGGGGAGAGGTGTAAATTGTTATCTGATATCACACAAAGATACCAAAATCTGTTTGATTCTTTCTGCTTCTTAGGTGGACAAGTTCACCATTGAGGCTGTGGACCTGGGCCAGGTGTTTAAGATTCATATTTGTCACGACAACTCTATGATTGGGGCGGATTGGTACCTGGACCAGGTGGAGGTACTGGATGTGGAAACTGAAGAGGTATACATGTTCCTGTGTGAGCGCTGGCTATCAACGAAGAAAGAGGACAAACGAATAGACAGAACCTTCTACATCAAGGTTAAACTTTGGCTGTGTTTGGAGAGGGTGCTTTATTACTTCCTTCTTTGTGTGTGAGAGTCTCCATGGATATATGTGTTTATTTCATGTCTGTTTCAGGGGTATGAGGGTGAAAGAAGCATGGATCCATATTCCAAGATGATTGCTCAGGCCAAACTGGGACTGGACAGGAATGCCAACAAGAAGAAAAAGAAGAAAAAGGCAGCAGTGGTCGAAGAGGGTCCAAGTAAGGCCACGAAACGATTCCTTGTGTCTCTTAGTGTAGGGTTTGAATCTGATGACCTTGGTGTGGTTTCTGGAAACAGAGACAAACATAAGGGAACCTTGTGAAAAAGTACTCCGATACTCAACATGAGAAACAACAGCAATATCAACAGGAAGACTTAATACAAACTTTTAGAGATTTAAGAAATATAGGTAACATCAATCAGATCACAGCTAACCCTAATGCAAAATTAAGGAACTAGTTAAACACTGTGGGAAGTGTGTTTGTGTTTGGACCTACTGGAGAAGATTAATAACAGCCAGTAGCAGGTTAGTTTAGTTTAGCATAAAGACTGGAAATAAGGGGAAAACATTTGTCTAGCTCTTGGTGGAAAATCCACATTAATAGGATTTCATTTTAAAATGTGTAACTTGCCATGTTTATGCCTAGTGCCCACACTACCACAGCGTTTTAGTACTCCTAAAACTGAGATTTTTGGAAACGCTGCTGATGCAGTTCTAGTTTGAAAATGCCAGGATGTGTTTTAGTGTGGACAGGCAGAAACAGAGACAGAGACTGTCACAAAATTAGAACACACAGACCTGCATTTGCTTTAAAAAAAAAAATTAAAAGATACAATAAAGCGAGGCTCACATACCTTTTGTGACCTCATCCTCTATAATCCTCCCTGTACCTCTCTAATAGGGCTGGTAAATGGGAGCACTTATGTAGTGCTTTTCTAGTCTAAGTGAGGAGCACTCAAAACACTTGATTACTTAAAGCGACATTCACACACACATTTATGCTATATTTTGTGCCTTTAAGCACTTTCTATCTATCACGCACGCACTGTGATAGATGCATGGGGGGAATTATGGGGTTCAGTATCTTGCCTTCAACGTGGACTGACTGAAGGAGGGGTGATTGAACCACTGACTCTCCGATTAGTAGTGGAACTGCTCTACCTCATGTTACTTTCAGCAACAATTACACCTCATCATCAGTGCAGCCAAAGAAATCTCTGGGCATTCCTTTTGCTGTTTCTGTTCTTTCTCTATAAGATTTCCTACAAGCAACCAGCCCTCTGCTGTCTATTTATACCTGCAAATTTACAGGCATGTTAGTATAAACAGAGTTTATTTCTGAAAGTGTGCTAAAGCACTTAATAAAACAGAGAACAGTGCTGATGTAGCCTTGGTATAACAAAAGTACCTATAAACACCTTAAAAGCTCAATAATTAACACAATATGTTTTGTCTACGAAGAACAGCTGTATGGTTTTACAGTGTAAAGTGAGTATTCTTGATGAAGGATTATTTCTTTGCTACAAAAACGTTATGAAGTTTCTGCTCTTTTGTGACCTCACAATAATGAAAATACTTAGAACAGATTAAACAAAGCAGGTGTAATGTATATCAGTGAGTATTAAGATGGTGATTGGGGGAGGGGGGGGTTGTTACTCTCAGACAAAGGCAGACTACCTTTTGCCCTTTTTTCTAGTCTTCATCCTATGCTAAGTTAAATAGCTGCTGGCTATAGCTTTAAAAGAGTGGTAACAATCTTCCACCTTCATTGGATTCTCTGTAAGAATACACATTTCCCAAAATGTCAAACTACTCCTTTAAGATAAACTTTATTATAGTCTCCATCTATATTTGAAAAAGATCAAAAGGTCACAGTCAGCCTGGAGGTAGATGATATTACTAATATAAAGAAGTAGGGATGGTCTCTGAAGTGGCTCAGAGACTTCAAACTGAATTTTATGTGAGGGAAAAAAAAATCTTTAATCAGTTCTTCTCTCTCACCCAGTCATCCCCTATCACTTCACCCTGTCCACGGGGATCGACCGTGATGCGAGCACCACAGCAAGGGTTTATGTCATCATCATTGGCCCCAGTGATGTCGAGACAGACCGGCTGTGGCTGGACCTGCCAGAGGGAAAGAAATCCTTCACAGCTGGCTCCATGGAGCACTTTGTGTGCTATGGAACTGACGTAGGAGAGATCAAGAGGGTGGAAGTGAGAATCTGGGACTCTTTCTGTAGCTAAATCTGTGAAACTGTCTTCTCTCTGCTGCCTCATCGGATGCACTGATGTTAAAATTTTAATAAAGCCATTCTAGCTCAGCAATAATTAATTCTCAATATGCCTAGATCAAACAAAAAATCAAATGATATACCAATTCTCTCCCTGTCTCCTCTCCCTTCTCTTTCCTCTCGACTCTTCCTCAGCTTGGCCATAACGGTGTCACACCAGAGAGCTGCTGGTTGGTGGATGAGCTGTCGGTTGCCGTGCCAACCAAAGGTATCAAGTACATCTTTCCATGTAAGTGCTGGCTGGCTAAAGACAGGGGAGATGGTCTGACTGCCAGACTGTTCAATGTGCTGGACTCTAGCACGATCAACATTATCCGCAAAGTGAGTCACTGCACCTAAAATATAAAGTGTTGGAAAACATTCAGTTAATGTGTTACATAAAAACAGTGCATCTGTATCTCCATCGTGTACTGTATTTTTTTTAGGTTGTTTATTCAGTCACAGTTGTCACAGGTGACACTCAGTATGCAGGAACTGATACCAGCATTTTCCTGACCGTGTTTGGAGCCAATGGGAGCACAGAGGAAATGCTGCTGCCCAAAAGTGAGGATAGGTCAGTCCTGCAGTGATCAGTTTTCAGTAACAGACTAGTTAGACAATTTGGGGGAAATGAGAGGGTCAGTGCCATTCTTACTAACTTAGCTCAGCACAAATGCTGGAGGGAGGATACAGTTTAAACAAACAAAATGAGCCACCAGCACCAATAAAGCTTAATAATGTTTGTATTATATCTCATTAATCTGATGTAAATGTAAAGAAAACAATTCGCTGTTTATGTGCTGGATGACTTTTTGGCTCAGAGCAGTAATTTGGTTTGCCTCCACTAGTATCCTAATGACAAATCTCCTGAAAGTCACTCCTAACAGCCAACAAATAGTCTGCCATATAAACCCCATAAATCATTTTTACACTGAGTTTTTTGTGCAGATTAAATAAATACAGTATATTGTGTTAAACAGTGACATTGTCTGTGGACAACGTTAGGTTAGCTGTTTCACTGTTTCTGCACTTTAACCTGAGCTAATCTAAGCAGCTGCTGTCTACAGCTACGTGAGTGTAAGGCTGATTTCACTCAGTTAAAAAGCAATTAAATGTGTTTCCAGAAAGGTTAAATTATTTAATTAGGACAGTCATCCCATGTTCAGATGTTTTTACGTGCAACTTAATCCATATATATTGGTTCATCCAGGTTTGAAAGGGGGCAAGAAGACACATTCACCCTAGAGATAGATGACATCGCTCCTCTGAAGAAGATCAGAGTTCGGATAGATGGCAGTGGAAGCCGCCCAGACTGGTTTCTTGACAGGGTAACACAAAGACAGACTTCTAGTATTACAGTACAAAACTGAATGAAGAATGATAAAAACAATTCACAGTCACAGCAAAGCAGATGCAGATTTTGGGGTAGCAAAAAAATTTATATCAGCATTATCATAAATATTACATTACACACTCATCGGCCACTTTATAAGGTACACCTTGCTACTAACCGGGTTGAACCCCCTTTGGCCTTCAGAACTGCCTTAATTCTTTGTGGCATAGATTCAACAAGGTGCTGGAAACATTCCTCAGAGATTTTAGTTCATATTGACACGATAGCATCACACAGTTCCTGATGATTTGTCGCCTGCACATCCATGATATGAGTCTCCCGTTCTACCACATCCCAAAGGTGCTCTGTTGGAATGCGATATGGACCAAGGAAACGGTTTGAGATGATTTGAGCTTTGTGACATGATGTATTATCACAGTGGAAGCAGCCATCAGAAGATGAGTACACTGTGGTCATAAAGGGATGGACATGGTCAGAAGCAATACTCGGCTGTGGGATACTAAGGGGGCCAAAGTGTGCCAAGAAAATATCCCCCACACCACCACCAGCAGAACCACTGATACAAAACAGGATGGATCCATGCTTTCAAGTTGTTTACGCCAAATTCTGATCCTACTAGATCAGCAGTTTCTGAAATACTCAGACCAGTCCATCTGGCGCCACCAACTATGATACATTCAAAGTCACTTAAATCACTTAAGTCACTTAAATCTGTGCTCTTTTAATTTGCTAATTTAATATAAAGCAGTTCATTTTTCAGCTTTAGCCAATGGTATTATTATATTAGATTCTTTTCCAATGGAAAGCAGATACATTTTAAGTTTTATTTAGGGTAATCGTGGCTTGGTTAATACTTTGCAAGCCACAAAAATAAATTTATTTCAAAATCACAGTGAAAAAGATCATTGCAATTACAATTTTTCCTCAAATTGCTCAGCCCTGAAGGTTCCAAACTCCTTCTCCTATTCTGCTGCAACTAAACAGTAGATTTCACATTTGGACATATTTGGACATGACATACTGTATTTGGACATGTGTAATCATGATTGTGTGGTCATCGTCTGATTTAAAATATTAGATCCTGATGCGAAACCTGACCACAGAGGAAGAGTATCTGTTTACCTACGAGAACTGGCTGTCCAAGACCAAAGGCCCGAAAAGGACAAAGGTGTGTGAGCTGCCGGCCATGGTGGATGAGGAGGAGATGGTGGAAAAAACAACTTACATCATCCAAGTCCAGACTAGTGATGTTGGAGGTGGGTCACACAAGGTTTCTACAGTATAGCTGCAACTATCAAGAATGTGCATTTAGTTGTTCTAAAGACAGTTAAAATCAAATGTATTTGAGAAAACATCCCAGCTGTTAAATATACAATCTTGACCAGGTTAAAGAAACTGAATCAGTCAAGTTTAATCCAATGTGTCCCCTTGGAGTAAAGGAAAAACACACAAATATTCAAAGAATGTCTTGCTAATCATCCCACAAGCCCTCAGATTTGTTTCTGTAACCTCCCAGATTTCTTCACCAAATGAGGGTGATGACAGTTATTTTGTTTGTTCAACCTTTTTGAGCATTTTACAAATACTAAATCCGGCACAGACTGCTTGAGTTTAACGAGCATATCACTCCTGATGGATTTACTTTTAGGTTAAAGTTTGGTGGAGTTTTGGCCTCTAATCTATGTAATATTCCAGGTGCTGGCACTGATGCCAACGTGTTTCTGATTGTGTTTGGGGAGTATGGAGACACGGGGACGCTGCCTCTGAAGGAGAGCACCAACAGAAACAAGTTTGAGCGAAAATTGAAGGACGTGTTCAGATTTCCTGACATGCTCAGTCTGGGTGAACTGTCCAAAGTCAGAGTGTGGCATGACAACAAAGGTGAGGAGAAAAGGAGAGCTACAGTCATAAGAAAGAAAGAAAGAAAGAAAGAAAGAAAGAAAAAGACTAAGTACACCCCTTTTGCTTCTGTAGGAATCAAGAGGGTAAGTAGCAGCCAGGTGCTGATAATCAAATGCAACTGACTAACTGATGATCAGCAAATGTGTCCACCTCTATAAAAGCAGAATTTTTTGCTATTTGCTGGTCTGGAGCATTCATGTGTGTGTTAACACAATGCCACAGTCTTCCCAGGAGTGGACATCCCAGCAAATTCTTACCAAGGTCAGACTGTGCAATGCTCAGAGAAATTGCAAAAACCCAAGAGCTACATCTCTGACTCTACAGGCCTCAGTTGGCATGTTAAATGTTCAAGTTCATGACAGTGCAATTAGAAAAAGACTGAACTAGTATGGCTTGTTTAGAAAGGTTACCAGGAGAAAGCCTCTTCTCTTGCTGCCATGGCATGCCCTGGTACCATGTTCTGAAAAAAACATGGCAGCACAGCTTAGGTTTGCAAAGTTGCATCTGAACAAACCACAAGACTTCTAGAACAATGTCCTTTGGACAGACGAGACGAAAGTGGAGATGTTTGACATTAATGTATAGTGACACACTTGGCGAAAACCAAACACAGCATATCAGCACAAACACCTCATGCCAACTGTCAAGCACATTGGTGGAGGGGTGATGATTTGGGCTTGTTTTGCAGCCACAGGACCTGGGCACCTTACAGTCATTGAGTCGACCATGAACTCCTCTGTATACCAAAGTATTCTAGAGTCAAATGTGAGGCCATCTGTCTGACATCTAAAGCTTGATGCAACAGGATAATGATCCCAAGCACACCAACAAATCTACAACAGAATGGCTGAAAAAGAAAAAAATCAAGGTGTTGCAATGGCCCAGTCAAAGTCCAGACCACAGCCTGATTGAAATGGTAGGAACTAAAGAGAGCTGTACATAAACAAATGCCTGCAAACCTCAATGAACTGAAGCAACTTTGTAAAGAAGAGTGGGCCAGAATTCCTCCACAATGATGTGAGAGACTGATAAAGTCATACAGAAAACAATTACTTCAAGTTAATGCTGCTAAAGGTGGTTCTACAAGCTATTTATTTATGGGGTGTACTTAGTTTCTCACAAGACTGCACAGAGTCCAGTGAAAACGTTCTTTTTCACGTGATTGTAGGTGTCAAAACAGTGTAAAAAAAAAAAACAGCAACTGGGGAGTTCTTTGTGAACAAAATGGAAGAAAAGCAACAATTTTCATTCTTTTTAAGACCTTAATGACTTATGTTTTTTCTTTTCTTTTCTTTTCTTTGACATATCTGAGTTTAGTTATACTTCATTTCGTATGAGAAAGCATCATTGCATTTAATGTGCGACAAAGTACATTTTTTTCTATTTATTACTTTTTTATTCTTTTTTCCAAGGGAAACTGACCAACTTTAGTTGATGTTTTACACGATACAAGGATGAAATACCAAAATCTTTCCTTGCTGTAAACATACATATGTATAGCACCTATTCACAAAATTAGTCACCTCGAGGCACTTCATATTGTCAGGTAAATACTCACCTACAGTACAGGGAAACACACATCAATCCAATGGTCTTCCCTTTTGTTAGATGGTGAAAAAGGAAAATTCAGATCACTGGTTGAGAAAACATTTGTGTACAAATGGAATAAAATCACCATGGAGTGTTGCTTTTACTGCAAATAGGCCCTGCTCCTGGATGGCACCTGGAGTACATTGATGTAAAAGATGAGGCCATGGACAAGACCTTCAGGTTCCCCTGTGACCGCTGGTTGGCAAAAAATGAAGATGACGGGCAGATTATGAGGGAGCTGGCTTGTGCCAACAATGACTCTGTAGACCTCAGTGACAAAACAAGTTAGTGAAAATGAGAGTCTGTAGGCATAATTATAAGTTCTGTAATTATCTGAGATGAATGACTCGCAGTAAATTACAACCATTTGTTGCTTGCAAAATAGTGCAGCAATCTGTGTCTCTCTCTGCGTTGGCACAGAATATGAAATTGCCACAACAACTGCTAACACAGACGACGCCTCCACAACGGAAAACGTCTGGATTGTGTTGGAAGGAAGGAAAGCCCGTTCTAAGGAGTTTGTCCTGGAGAATAAGAAAAAGAAGTTCTTAAGGTAGGTCTTCAGAGAGTCCAGGGTTCCCGGCTCATGCTATAACCCTCTTATGTGGCCTTACATAATCTCCTCTCCTTCACATCTTTTGTTTTTCTGCCCTCTTTTATCTGGTAGCTTCACTTTCTCTTCTCCAAGTCTCTACTCTCAGGAGAGATAATCCCATGAGATGGGAAAAAAAAACCTCTCAGGCAGATCACTGAATTTAACTGTTTAACATCAAACCCTGCGCAAACTTTTCTTGCACCCTTCCACAGCGGTGCCACTGACACATTTGAGTTCTCGTCCAAGCACGTGGGGGAAATCGCTGGCATCTGCATCGGCCACATCACAAAAGACGGCAAGAAGGTGAAGAATGAGGCTTTCTGGCACGTTATGGAGGTGGTGGTGACAGAAAAGGAGCTGGGAAACAAGTGAGTGGAATCTCACACAACCTACATTATGTTACATAAAACGTCACGTTGATGGTGTTGACTCAAAGCATTCCCTTCTGTTTAGGTATTTCTTCCACTGTGATGCACAAATCCCCCTGGCAGCCAAAAAAGACCAGTTCCTGACATTCGAGTGCTATAAATCTGTCGAGAGCTTTGCGAGCAAAGTCCGCAACCTGGTCCCTGTCAAGTATGAAATCATCGTCATCACTGGGGACGTGAAAGGGGCCGGCACAGACGCAAATGTTTTCATCACCATCTATGGCGTCAATGGTGACTCAGGCAAGCGTCACCTGCGGCAGAAGTTCCGCAACCTTTTTGAGCGCGGGCAGACAGACCGCTTCGTTCTGGAGATGCTGGACCTCGGGGAGCTGCTGAGGGTCAAAGTGGAGCACGACGGCACCAGCCCCAACTGTGGGTGGTATTTAGAGTGTGTCGAGATGACCAACACAGCCAACTCAGTCACAACAATCTTCCATTGTGGAAAGTGGCTGCATGCTGGTAAAGCTGACGGACAAATTCAGCGAGTGCTCTATCCCAGATATTAGAAGGACACTAGAAACAAAGAGTGGGTGAGCATTTCCTTTCCTTCTTTTGCTCATTTCTTATTTTTACCAACTGTCAGAGAAACCTTGTGAGGAAAGTTAGAGTGAACCCAACCGAATGTAACTTTTAAGTCAACGTTTTCAGGATAAAACTAGTGTTTGTTTTTTTTTAAGTTTGTGCCAACTGTTTAGGTTGTTACTCTTCAGAAAAAGCCATTTGCTTCCCTCTTGCACAAATAAACAGACCTGAATATCACCCAAGGAAGGTAATACGCACAATAAATATTTACCTTAAATATCTTCATTTTGCTTTTTTGATCACATGTCAGTGAAGGTTTTTACATCAGTGCCAATCACATGATGATGGAAGGCAAAGATGGAAAATATTTCCACAAAAACATATCACATTGTTATACATTGATACTGCTTTTGAAGAGGGGTTAAAACAGTCATTATGCATACTAAAAAAGAACATATTTTTGAGTGTGGTGTTGTTCGGCTGTAGGCTCCCACATTGCAATGCATGAGGGAAATGGAAAAGCCACAAAGCAGCAGCAAAACAAATGAGAAGTAATTGAGGATGATGGAGGAACAGCTGCAGGAAAATCACAGCAAACAAATTAAAAAGAACACTGTCACTTAGTGAAATTATTTGTGAATCTTAATTAACAGGGTTGTTGTATTTAGTTAAGGTATCAATTATTATTTCAGAATTTTCATCGGGAATTTCTTTCTATGCGTTTAACCCATCCTAAATATTAGGAGCCGTGCCCAGGGACCAAATCCAGCTGGCAAAATGACAGGAGAATTACCCTAGCAGTGAAATATGTTGCGTTTTTTTAAATGTTATATACACCATGTAGGTGATATCTGTGGATTTCAGACTTCAGGCAGTCATAGACTGCAAAAGAAACGCACCCAGTTAATAACAACCAGAACGTCACTGAGGTAAATGGCTCATCCAACTCACGATCCATCACAATTCACAGGTTATATTAATGTGTGAAATACAGAAAGTGATACATTTTCTTGTCACTGGCCGGGTGTATTGCACACACACTGATGAGAATTAAAATTCATTGAGAACAACAAATGTGACCTTGACCTTGAGCACAATATGGGTGAAGACTCATTAGTTGACCAAATCTGACTAATACTCTAGAAGGACTAGCGATTCTTTTGAATTGTGGATGGATGGACAGAAGACGGACGCCTCACCATGGCACAACCTCATCAGTCCTTTGGCCAGATGAGCTAATATTTATTGTAATTCTGCTCGTCTAATTACTTTTGAGTCTTTATTAACAGAGGCACTATTTAAAAAGTGTGCAATATGTTCATCAAACCCTTTTAACTAAAAAGCTGCACTTTCTTAATATCTCGATTCTTCTTCGTCTTTCGGCTGCTCCTTCAGGGGACGCCACAGCGGATCATCTGCCTCCATCTCACCCTATCCCTAGCATCCTCTTCTGTCACACCAACCCTCCTCATTCACTACATCCACTACCACCCAGGGCCTGTTTCAACTCCTTGCTGAACTCTGAACTCTCTTTTTCCTTCTACACCTACCACCATTTAATAACATCTTCGTTGCTTTATTTAAAATCCAACACAGTGGTTTACAGAGAGCTTTTCCAAAATGTATGGACCCACTGTATGCCGTTACAGATATATCTGTGATATGTTGTCCAACATATATAATTCAGATAGTATACAATTCCATTAATGCAAAAGAGTTTTTTTTATAAAGTAACAGGACACCAAATAACAACACAGATTAGATTAGTTCTCAGCATTTTAGGCAGTTTATTTGAAAAACACATACAAAAAGATCATATACAAGACAATAAATAAAAAAGAGACAGAACAGTTTGGGTTAAGCTATGCAACTTTTTGCATCATCATTAGTAATAAATACAGTACAAAATCCACCCAGAGTGAATCTAAAGATTTTCCACAATATTCACTGATCATGTTATTCTTCATTATGATTTAGCTATTGCTTTCATATTATTGATACATACTTCTACTTTTCTATAAAATACTCAGAAGATCATAAAACATTGCGCGGTTACAGCAAAACAGCAGTGTGTTGTACAAAGATGGCCACTTCCCTTTTTCACTGGCAGGTTAATAATCAACATTTTTTCAGCAGCAAAGAAACATCTGAAATATTCAAGAAGGTACAGCATCATATTAAACACATCTACAGAGCTACTCCCACATACACATAGGAAAACCTGAGAAGGACATGCATTAAAAAGCTTGTGCTTTAAGTTCTACTGTTCATTCCGGTTCATCAGCTTGAGTTAATACTATGGCTACTGTCCAGTTCGCTCTGGAGTTATGGGGTACACTGTGGAGGGCACGGGGTAAGGCCAGTGAGAGCACGAAATGAAATCATAATAGTAAGACCAGCCAGCTTCATTCCGATCCAATACATGTTAGAATAATTTGCAGGATTAGTAGAGTATTAATAAGAAATGCACACCGAAAACGTAGTTAGCTTATTATACCCAGGTGTAAAACATCTATATTGTATAACCACAGTACACCAGAAGTTTGCTCAATAAGATCAATGGCTCAAGTTAGCATGTT